>VUQR01024595.1:2268-25227 GCA_015108515.1 Hemichromis elongatus
GGGGGTGAGCTAATTATAAAAGGTGTGTGCGCAAGCATGAGTGTTTCATTGGGTTAGTGTGTTTGCACAGGTGTGCGAAATTGAGAGAAAGAAAAGCAACAGTAGAGGGACAAAAACAAAACTAGCTGCTGTAGAACAGTCATTTACAACCTATCATGAGTGACTAGTGACACCCACGCATCATATGTCAGCATTGTACTGAATCATAATGGAAGATGTGTTGCAGAGAGGGTTATTATCATCCCATCCCATCATTTTGTTGTTTAGAGATCATGGAGATCTATCCTCTGTATATATACATATTAAAAAACTGCACTGATTTATATTACTTCTTAGCATCATTTCTCTTTCAGCACTCCAGTAATATTCTGGTAAAGTATACCAAACGACTTTTTCATTTAGTCATAAGTCACTTTATAAATCTTGTAAATTTGCAATGCTGTGGCTCTTCTGTTGTAAACCAAGAGAATCAAGGCTTTTTCACAGTTTTCTAAAGCCTATAATTCTAAAATAATTGGTCTAGTTTCACTGAATAAGTGCGACTGATCCAAAACAACAACAACAAAAAAAAAACGCTTAATCTTTTAGATTGGTTCAATTAGTACTGCTACTAACAGTGCACAATGCTGAGGGTGCCATCTGTTATCCAGTTGCCATTCATCTTTTTCAAATTTACAGAGGTGCTTTGTGTTTCTTTTGCACACTAGAGGGTGCACACGGATCTCGTCAAAACCTTATATGTTGCCAGATTTCTTTTGTTGCTTCCCAAACTGGCTGTTGAAAATAATGTATTTCACATTTTTATGTACACAGACTTAATACTTTAACCATAGAGGTAGTCTGCAAGAGTGTGTATCTGTGTTAGTATTTGCTTTATGTATGATATACCAGCTAAAAATAGGTTAAAAATATAAACCCTTAATCCTTATCTGTTGACATCTGGTGTTAGGATAAACGTATTCACTCAGAACATACACTATGATGAAACATTTGTCTTCTAATTGCAGATGTGGCCTTATCCATAAGAAATGAGATATTATTTCATCTGAGCACCTATGAGGAATCTTAGGTGATAATCTCTGCCTTCATCACCAAAGCAGCAAATGATGGAATATCTTAGAATAGTGGGCCAGCCCCAAGCACATGTGCATTGAAGCTGCTGCTGATCCACAACTTACTAAGACACTTTATGTCTTTTTTTTTTCCTTTCATCTGTCACTCCTCTTTATGTCGCAGTGGCAGTAAGCCATTGTTTCTAATAAAGCCATATAGAGATTGCCCAGTCTGACTATGGAGCCACTCACAGCAGTCCCCTGAGGCATGGCATCACTCCCCTCTCTCTCCTGGCACACTCCTTCAACCCAGGAGAAGAGCTTTTCTGAATATGGATGAAAACCCCATGCTGCCAATGGGCACACTGCTGTGGACCAAATCTTAGTTCTGAGAGAAGAGTGGAGAGAGAGGAAGAGAGAGAGTGGATCAAAAAAAGAAAAGAAAAAACTGCCAAACAGCAACTGTAATGCAAGTAGACATCTTTCTCTGTATTATTAAACTGCAATCAATGGTGTATTGTTTAAAGAGTTTTAAAGGGTTTATCTTAAAAAAAGAGTAATTTAGACAAAAAGCTCACATATTTTTGAATTTCTGTGACAGTGAAAAAATGTAAGATGAAAGTGACTCACAGCAAAGCCCACTGCAAAGTCTTTGTTGTCAGTATCCAAGGCGAAATACACTTACGTGGTTTTTCGAGTGCTTACGCTATGTTTCTCTGAAAAGCCAGTCGTTGTTTAGGTTCTCCAGGTATGACTAGGTATCCATCTGTTAATTTTGTGCCAAAAGCAATCACTCTTATCAGCCAACACCTGCCATTTGCTTTTCCCAGCTGACATTTGATTAATTGACTAAATGATTTACTGGCAAATGTCATAAAGCGCACAGACCTGGGCAAATGAAATGTAGGATATTAGATATGTGTGTGTGTGTGTGTGTGTGTGTGTGTGTGTGTGTGTGTGTGTGTGTGTGTGTGCGTGTTTGTGTTTGAGGGGGTGGTTCAGATGTAATTAGCATGAGCTGTACAGAAATTCATATCATATGCATCCATCACTACACACCTTTTCAGTCATTAGCAAAGCTCGATATACTGGAAAAATGGAAATTTACCATCTTGCAAAAATGCAGATGTTTTCTGTAATTAAAATATGAAAGATATGCATATATTAAATTATATTAAAACACAGTACTGTAGTCCTAAATCTACAATAAATCTTTTTTTTTTCTGTATTTACAGGTTCTATTTTAACAAACAGTATTTACATGTGTAAAAACAATAGTAAGGTGTGTGGTAGGAGTGGCAGATGGGGTCAAGGTGGGGGTGATATTACATCAGGGATCGATTCTGAGCCACTTCATCTTTGCTATGGTGATGGACAGGTTGACAAATGATGATAGGAAGGCATCTTCATGTTGTGTGATGTTTGCAGATGATACTAAGTGGAAGAGAGTTTGGATAGGTTGACGTATGCTCTGGCGAGAAGAGAAGTAAAAGTAATTAGAAGCAAGACGGGCTATGTGTGTGAGTGAGATAGAGAGACAGTGTAACAGTAAGCTGCAGAGAACAGAAGTCGTAAAGGCAGATGCGTTTATATACCTGGGGTCAACCATCCAAAGCAACAGACTGTGCAGAAGGGAGGTTAAGAATAGGGTGCAGGTAGAGACGTGTGACTGGAGAAAAGTGTCATGGTGATTTGTCATAGAAGGATAGCAGCAAGAGTGAAGGGAAGGTTTACAACATGGTAGTGAGACCTGTTATGTTGTAAAGTATAGAGACGGTAGTACTGACAAAAAGACAGGTACACCTCAGGTTGAGCAGATGAGACAAAGTTAGTGAGCTGAGTGAGATGGTTTGGACGTGTGCAGAGGAGGGAAAGTGGATACATTATACAAAGGATATTAACAGTGGTGCTGCCAGCAAGGAGGGAAGAAGGTTCAGGGATGTAGTGAAGGAGGACATACAGAGGGTTGGTGTGACAGAAAAGGATGCTGGAGATAGGGTGAGATGGAGCTAGATGATTCACTGTGGTGACAATGAAACAGATCAATAACCAAAAGAAGAAGAAAAAGAATGCAATTACCTAATAATATGGTTAAACATCACTATAACACATTTAATCAGGCTTAAATTGCAGAAAGTATTGTTATTGGTTACGTTTTATTATGTAACTTCATGTGAAAAATGTTATACATTTAATCCATATTTAATATAATATAAAAGTAAAAATACTGTTGTAAAACTGGTAATAATAGTTTGTAATTACAGAAATCTGCTGTTCCTTTTTTATTATATCAACTTCATATGCAACATTGCTGGCATCAAAATTTCATTAAAGTGGCAGATTTCTGTCATTCACATTCATGCTCCTTATGTGACAGTGATAGAGAGGAAGTGGTACTTGACACTTATCAAGTCTTATCAGTGTGTGGAAATGCTACTGTGGTGGAGGACAAAGAAGACTAAAAAGAAACATGTGGTTCAGAATTTGCACCTCTCACTTCCTGTTTGGTGGTTTCTTTGTGCTTATCCATTAATATAATGTGTCTTTTAAATAGTGATCTTGTTCATTCAAATTTGTTACTGTGAAATTTAAATAACACTATTTTCAGCATAGAGAGATTGCCTTTTTTTTTTTTTTTACCATTAACATTTTAAGGAGAACTTTAAAAGTGTACCTATCAGAATTTAGCCCATTTTTACGAATAAAGCCTGAGTGACCTTATATATATCTCCACGTTGGATAAAAATAGTGATCGACGTAGAATGGCTCAATATATTGCTAATATAAATGTAAATTACCAGGAGCTAAAAGGAAAACAGATTGAAAGGCTACTTCATAACCAATTGTCAGCTTTGTCACCCACAGGGATGGATATTTTTAGGATTTTTATTAATATCAGTATCAATACCATTATTGCTCAGTTAATAAATTAAGACATCAGCATTCACTAATGTGCATGCATTATTTTGATTTAATTTGATTTTTTTTAAAGTGCACAATGTTCAAAAATTCACTTCTGTCTGACCATTGCTTGTTACAGGAGGCACTGAGGCTCATGTGTTAAGAGCAGTGAGTCAATATTTAGTAGTATAGTTATTTCAAAACACAAGATAAAAGAAGGCGTTTGAGACATTTCTCATGAATTCAACTGCAGGCATCTGTGCTAAAGTTAATGCTTGTAATTTAGTGGTGGAGTTTTACTTTATGTGGGTAATAACTGCAAGGTTTACTGAGAATGAGTCTTACCTTGAATGAAACGTAATTAGCATACCACTAATGAGGCCAATAAATAGATTGTCAGTAGTTTAGATTAAAATAAGTTTATGCATCTTTTTAAAAAATATTTTTCATTTCCTCAATTTTTATAAGAGTAGATAGTGCTACAGAAAAAAATATATACTGTAAAATATGAATATACAATCTCGCTTCCCTTGTTGATATAAAGTCTTTCACGTGCGCTGACTACAGTGCAGGTCCTGGGAGTATTGTAAACAGCACAAGTGAGAGAACTTCAGAGCTGGGTGCTGCAAGAAAATGACCATTTATATTGACTGGGTCGAAATCTGAGCACGCTGGTCCAATGCCAGAGGGAAATGGTGGGGGAGTTTGACTCTTCTAAGCAGAGTAGCAAGCACTTAGTAAATAAATTACTCTAATGATTTAGCTAGTGGAGCTATAATAGCCAGTAGGCAGGGATGCATGTCTGAAGAGAGCAACTTTTCTTTCTTAGTAGTTCTACTCAGGACATCCTGGTGATGGGAGGAACTCTGTTGCATACAGAGCAATGATATGAATAAAATATTATTACCTTTGAAAAGTATTCTTTTTGAGGGTAAAGAAAGTAGAATGTTTAGAGATACAGACTTTGGGGCTTTCTTTCTGGTGAAAAATACAGTTTGCAAAGGACTCGGTGCAGACTTGTAAAAAACTAAGTGAACCCTTTCTGCTTCATTGGAATTAATTGGGTAGGTAACAGGTGACAGCGCCTAATCAGATGAAATTGAGTAACTGATTATCAACAACTGTGATCGCCTCTATAAAAGTGGAAGTTTAAGAGTTTGCTTGTCTAGAGGACTCAGATGTATTAGCAGAATGCCATGTTATTGCCAAGAGTGGAAAATTCACCCCCTTCTGACACTGACATGTCAGATGATACAGGCCTCATTTAGCATCTTAAATGTTAAAGTTCATGAAGTTCAAGTAGGAAAAAGACTGAACAAATATAGTTTGAAGGGTTGCCTGGAAAAAGCTTCTTGTCTGAGCCATAGTACCTGGGCACCTTCCAATGATTTCAACCATGAATCCCTCTGCATATAGAGACTAACGTGAGTTCATCTGTTCACCAGCGAAAGCCTGGCCAAAACTGGGTCATGCAACAGGACAATTATCTTAAATCTAATACATAATGATTAAAAAAGAAATGATAAAGATGTTGCAAAGCCCTGAAAAATGTGGAAACCTTATTATGATGGAACTGCTGTGGTGGGCCCTTAAGAGAGATGTAGATAAATGAATGTCCACAAATCTCAATGATATGAAGATTTGAAGAAGAGCAGACCAGAATGACTCCACAACAATTTCAGAAAATTATAAATTTATGCAGAAAATGATGAGTTTATTATTATTATTGCTGTGAAAGCTGATTCGACATGCTGCTAAATCTCAAGATGTACTTAGTTTTTCAAATGACTGGATACTTGACACTATAAAATCTAAATAATTACATTAGACACTTTTAAACTGCTAACCAAAGCTTAAAATTGTCTTCTTTAGGAACTGTGACTATTTTTTGTCATCATCAACTAATCTAACTAATAATATCAATGCTGAACATTATAACGTTCTCTAGTTATGTCCACATTTGCTTACAGGCTAAAGTGAGACCTTTGTGTTACTAATTTTGTTGCTTATCTCTCCAAATCTACGGGCATTTTACTTCAATTGATGTCAAAAATAACTTTTAATTAGATCTTGAAGAAAAGGTCAACATTTGAAAGCGTGACCTTATCTGAATCCATCTGTTAGAAAATGCTGGTACAACATAGGTGACATGGTGTATTACAAAGATTGTGTGGTGGTGTCAGTCTTCCCATTTATGTTTGACATCACTATACAATATATGATATGTAGTTGTTCACATATTTCCTGTGTCATATCACTCATCACTGGGTAATGTGTCATAGACCAAGGACAGGAGAACTATGTCCTATGACACCGCTGTGACTTCAATAGCTCCGCTGAAGGCAAGAACTGAATATGGCACAGCTGCACACACACACACAATAGCTAATGAAAATGGTGGCATGACAACCAAAGAGCTACACTGCCTCTTTGATTGATGATGAGAGCATTATGTCACTGTACTGTACCTGTTACACCATACTGAAGCCCTATACAACCTTCTAACATTAATGGGGGCTTTGTGCCACTGGGAAGTCCACTGCTGGCAGAGGTCTTGCCACTGGAGAAAAAGTAATGAGACACAAAGACACTTGGATCTAAAAGAACAGTAAGATGAAAGGTGGAGATGAAGTAGAATGGCGGAAGCATTGTAAAAGCCAATGAGAGAAAAGAAAGTGGGCTCTTTCTATGCCACGGGTGAGATGACCAAGTTTCTAATGTGTCAAATTGATGTCTGTCTCCTTCCTCTAATTCTTTCTTTCTTCCATAGTCTTTCTTCTCTGACACGAGCAAAGACTTCAGAGTGTTTTATAAAGAACTCCATTGTGCTATTGGCTCCCTAAATTGCCTCTCAATTTTCATTTGGCTCTTCAGCTAGTCTGTGTGCCTGCTCCCCTTGTGTTCTCTCTCAAACCACTAGAAGCGCTGCTTACAGGCGGATCAATGGCACAGCCCCAGGAGAAAAAGGAGAAGGAGCGACTGAGAGCGTTTGGTCTTTCATCCTCTCCTCTCTCTGATGCTTTCCTGCACGTTTCCAAAGAAGGAACAGCTAATGCTAAAGTTCAAAGAGTTGCATCCATGTGTCAAAAAGCATTGTGAAGATCATTTTGATCATACTTCTGAAAGTGTTTTCCAGTAACTAATAATTTGAGTTAAAACAAGTGCAATCTTTGTGATGGATAACAGTAAAAACATATGAATGAAATAGTGATATTGCTACAGTTTATTCATAGTTAACTACGAGCGAGCCAGGTTGTTTAGGACTTTGCCATGCTTGGGCACAAAATTGTCAAATTTCTTGGGTAAAAATATTTTTCAGGTATGTGTGGTGATTGATTTTACTGAACACACAAACTACGATATTGGTTTTTGTGAATGCAACAAATGTGTGATATGACGCTTCAACTCCACTGATTTATACAGTTGACTTTATCGTAAAAACATAAATAACTAAATAAATTCCATTCGTTTTATCTGCCTAGTCTCAGGCCCTGTCCACATATAGCCGGGGATCTCCCAAAACGAAGATATTTTTCTACGGTTCGGCTTGTCATCCACATGGAAAAGCAGTTTTGCAGCACGAAAACGGATCTTTTTAAAAGCTCCGGTCAAAGTGAAGATCTGCGTTTTCTCCGTTTTCAGTGTTTGCGTGTGGACAGACATAACCGGAGTTTTAGGATTCGCGGACATCACTTTCTGCGACACAAATGCTGACATCAGGTTTGCAACCTGTGTTTGCACTACAGCATGGATGCCCTCAGAGCTGCGCTCGCGTTATCAATTGTCCAAGCGTTTTTTGCTTGTTTGTTTTTACATGTTTTGTTGAAAGTAAGCAGGAAGGCAAAAAGTTAACCTGACTGGATAGGATACGGGGAACTACTGCCGCCTACAGGTCTGGCATGTCAATGAATGTGCTTAACAATGCCCTTATGTGGTTACGTGTGGATGGAGTTTTCTTAAAAAACGAGGTGGTGTGGACACAAGTTTTTTCAGGGGCTGATATTCGTTTTTGAAAAACCCCGGCTATGTGTGGACTAGGCCTGAGTATACTTTATTAGATACACCTTGCTAGTAGCATGTTGTCAAACCCTCTTTACTGTCAGAGTTACCTTAACTCTTTGTGGCATAGTTTAAACACGGGGCTGGAAACATTCCTCAGGTATTCTGGTCTATATCAACATGGTAGCATCATCAGTTAAAGCGGATTTGTCAGCTGCACATCCATGATACTTATCTCCTGTTCCACTACATCCCAAAGGCATTTTGATTGATTGTGGAGACTGTGGAGGTTTTTGAGCACACTGAACTCATCGAAATGTGCAAGAAAGCATCTAAGGACGGTCTGAGCTTTGTGACATGGTGCATTATCACGTTGTAAACAGTCACCACAAGGCTGTTACACTGTTGTCATAAATAGATGTCAGTGGTCGGCAACAAAGCATGATATAAGGTACGGTGGGTTTGTGTTGTTATGTTGTTTACAACAAATTAACATCTGAATATGGTAGCAGAAATCAAGACTCACCAGACCATCTTATACTGTCCATTGTTAGTGAGCCCATATGAAATACAGCTCAGTCTTTTTAGTTCTCCTGTTCTCTAGAGATGATTGTGTAGGAAAATCTCAGTAGACCAATAGGATAGACCATCACATCTGGCACCAACAATTATTCCATGTTCAAAGCAACTTAAATTACAGTTCTATCCCATGTTGATGCTCCGTTTGAACCTCAGCAGGCTATCATGAGCATGTACAAATGGATTAATATGCTTCCATCCAACTGGCATGTTAGACATTTGCATTAACAGTTGTGCCCAATAAAATATCTGGTGAGTGGGTGCAGCAGGCAGTGATGTCAGTCTTTGGTTGGCTTTGGAGTCAGCATGAAGGCTAGGGATCAGCGCTATTAGTAACAGGCAATATACTTTGTACATACTCGGCTCTAAAAGTACACATGAAATTCAGTAAAAGTGGAAAAAACTTATCTGGCTATTCAACAAAAACAGACCTTAGGCTGATCTTTGAGATCTTTGCACAATGATTCTCAGGACAATGCAACATGGTTCAAAATAACCCAACCAGATTAAAATCAGAAATAGCAAAAATGCAGAAAATATTCATATAAACTGTACTGGCAGCATAATAATAAGCAGTTTAAAGTAAAACACTATTAATGCATCTTTAGCTATTGTTGTTGCTTCCCTAAACTATCCCTGTACCAAACAGACACACCAGTGGTTCAGAGACATATGACCACACTGAATAGATCATCTCCATGTGGACAAAATCACTCAGCACAACAATTAGTCCCAGAAATGCTGAATTTCACATTTTTATCACTTTCTGACTTTCAAAAATCGCTGTAAATTAGTGTAATGGATTACACTGACTAGCATGCATCCACACTACAGATAATCTGTTACAGCATGTTCAAACATTCTTTGTATCTGAGATGAAATGCTAGTTACCCACAGGAAGTATGTTCCAACCTCTGTTAGTCTTCCCCTGCTGTTAAAATTGAGTTTCCTCTAGCAAAAATGTTTTGCAGCTTTCCTGTGAGGTATCTTGATGAGCCACATATCCCTGCATCTGCACTGCCTCCCTTTTAGCAAAGCCTGCAGAGAATAAGCAAGAAAAATGCGCACTTGTTAACTCCCCCCCAACACACATGAGTGACTTTAAATAAAACAGTTATATGGCTCACACTTTCCAAATGTTACTGGACCAAATCAGTCTTTTCATGTGGTTTGCAAATTTACAGCCGCTCCTTCTCAAGTGACTGCATGGGGGAACTTTTTAGGCATGATGAGTATGAAAGGTGCGGTGAAGTGTTTAGGCCACTACACTAAACACAGCCCAGAACTGATCAAAGAGCTTCATTATCTGATTTGGAAAGTTCAATCGGTGACATCAGTCTTGAGCCACTGCTTATGTTTTTTCATATTTTGCTTCCAAGGAGCCAGACTTTCTGGTCATTTTCATTTAAGTGGCCTTGAGCAATGGTTCTCCATCCTTTCTTAGAGTCTTTCATATTTTTTTTATTTGGCCATTGGCTGCTTTTTCACTCATTTTCAGTCTAGTCCTACTATGCAACCATTTTCTAAGCCACTTCAACTGATCCTTCCACTTTTCACTGAAGCCTCATGAGGAATGGTCTCAGTAGAAGGACGGCTGTCACGAAGCCATTCTCGAGAAAGGACAACAGGGAGAAAAGAAGGTCATTAGAAATATACAGTAGTGAGTGCCTACAGCCATCTGTGAAACACTGTGGTGTTTTCTTCAAGTAGCTTGGGGAACTATTCTTGAAGACAAGTTAAATAAATTACAAGAGCCTGCCTAAGAGCATTCAGGCTATGTGGAAGAGTAAAGCTGGTCATACCAAATACTGACTTTAGAATTTTTGTCTCGCTATGTATGTTTGCACGTGCCAATAAATCACTGCAGATATTTCAAATTTTTCTAGTAAAAGACAAGAATTGCAAGGCGGTCAGACCAATACTGTACATAAAGATATTGTTCAGCAGGACTAGTTGGAGTTTTTTTTTCCTTTTTCCCTCCTTTCATTTCTCCTCTATGGTGGGTGTTGCCATGGTTTCTTGCCAGACCGTCCCAATCTACCTGGCGACATTTAAGCCGCCTTTGTTTGAAATCTGTTCATGTAAAGACTAGTTTACTTGGTGCGTCCTGCAGTAGCCTACCTGGAAACCCTGTTTGTTTGCTCCTGATCTGATGTAGACGTCTATCTGAGTTTAGTGACATGCCGTTTGAGACTTGCAGTTGAGACAAAACTGTCCTTTGAAATCTTTTTAAGAAATCGCACATTTTAAACATCGATTTAAGTTGATTTTATTATATAGTGTCACTATTTTAAAATAAAGCTCTTGTCTTAATAAAGGAGAATGCTGTATAGTACAACAGCCTGCTAATGACGGCTGCTTCTAGAATTTATGGAATGCATTTAATTCCCTTTTTCAGACATATTGCCTGATAAGAAAAAAAAATTGAATATGTAAATCAGTTTTTACTGAATAAAGTGATCAGAGAGGGAGCACAAGGATGCAGAATGGAAATGTTACGCATTGTCACTCAGCAGAGCAGCCGAGCATGTCTGCAACCTTCGCAGTCTCCAGAGAACGTGCAGCAGCAAAACTTCCTGTTCTTTCCGCTCGTTTAGCTGACAGCGTAGCGCGGCTGTTGACACTACCCTATATTTATCTTGATTTTGTCAAAATGATATCCACAATTAAAAAAATAAATGCCAACCTGTCTGTTTCACAGCTTAGGAGACACTGTTTAATTTTTACTGTTTGACTACTGAAAGAAAAAGGTTCTAATAAATAAATTCTTGGGGTACACAATTAAAACTAAATGGTGTAAAGGTGGGCCTCTTTTATACAAAAACGGGTTCGACTGCACTACCTGCATCTGATGCCGGATGTTTTTAATAACTTGACACAAACTTGCATCCCGCAAAGGTTATGGCATGTGCAAAAATCAAATGTAGCCGAAGCTGCGGGGTGCTCTAATTAGATCCATTTAGGGCCATTTCTGTCAAGACATTACTGTGGATGAAATGCTTTGAAAGAATTGTAAGAACGTGACACGTGAATGCCAGCTGCAGACACGTAGAGATTAATTTCAGCCTTTAAAGTTTGAGTGACATTAACAAACTTTCATTAATTGTCCGTCCTTGCAATTTAATCATAAAACCTCACAACTCGCCACTCAAACCATTAGTTTGATTACCCAGCTTCCAATAACACAGCCTCCGCACACACATGCACGCGGCACACACCGCTTTGTCCAGTTCCATGTCAGTTAATGTGTAATTAGAGGGAGCTTCATTAGCATTTTTAATCAAGAAGAGGATAATAGGGATACAAGGCTCAGATATTGGTCTGGTATTTAATGGTGTAGAGGCAATCTGAGAGATGACTGTTAATTACAGATACACGGTCTGATTGCTTGCTGGTATTTAATGAATTGTCTGCCAGGATAAATGGCTTCGATCTAATGGACGTGGGACCTGATGAACCCAGCTGACCACCGGCTATAAAAGTTAAAGTTTACTTCCCTCCGTGAGAGAAATCACTTTTATTGATATTTAACAGAGAAATCACTTGTAAATGATTAGCAGCACTTATGCTTGATTTCTGGCAGAAGTCCTGCCAGAAAAATCCTACTAAAAGCAAAAGTACACAAGTGTTGCCAGCCACGTGTGATTAAAAAGTTAAAACTATTTGATTGTTTCCTTTTAGTTAGTTATTATTATTTGTGACAATAATAAAACTGAATGAAAGAGAAAATAAAAACAAGAAAACACAAATATTTGAGAAATTTGTTGAAAAATTTTAGAAATCAATCAACCATATTATTCAATGATTAAACTATTTTTAGTTTCAGGAATGCAAGTAAATAACTGCAATTTGACACTTTAATAATAGTAATAATTATTACGTACTTTAGTATACTTTTACATTTTTTGGTAAAATAGTACACTTCAGTATTAAAATACAATTTTGGCTGGTTTTGATTATAGAAACAAAAATAATAATAATTCTGATTACCTTTGCTGTTACTTGAGGGCAGCTGTGGCACGAAGCTTACACTGTGTGGTGTCTACAGAATCTAAATATGAGGGATTGTTAAACGATTAAGTAGTAAAACAGGAACAAATCCATGCACATCCTAAACACTAAAGGGCAAGCACAGAGACGAAGAAATACAAGACTGAAAATAATAAAAGGTTTGCAAATTACAGAACTCCAGTTTTCTTATTTAGGGACATTTCGAGCAATGAAGCACAATGATTAAGTGGACAATAAATGATCTGCTTTTAGTTGTTATTTTTTTGAGATTTTGAATCTTTTTTTAAGAGGAAAAAAAAATACCATTTTACTGTCCCAGAATTGCAACAATAGCAGGAAAATTATTAAGGAAACAAGGTTCAGGGGGGAAAAATGATTGAGATAGTAGTGGCACTCACAAAGGCAGAGAAATTTTAGAAAGAAATTTTAAAGCATCAGGAGCAACAAACGTGATTTATACACAAGATAAAACAGGAAGTAAATGTAACACACATATGATCGACATATCATTATAAAGAGAGACAGAGAAAAGAAAAGAAATAGAGTCCTGGATTTTGTGTCTTCCTGTTAAGAAATAAGTACATCGTTAATGCTTTCATAAGGAAGTAGGGGCCAGATACTGCTCATCAAATATACATGATTAACTGACCATCGGCATGTGTGACTACTCTGACCACCCAACACAGACATTTGGCAGGTTGGTATAGTCTGGATTATTCAGGTGTGCGTTAACACAATCCAAAGGAGGAAAGACGTCATCAGTGACCTCAGAGAGGCAGTTGTTGTGGTCCACGAACTCAAGTACTCAAGGTGGATCATCAGATAATCTGAGGTATACCTGAAAAAGCTTTATGATGAAACAATAAAATACCAAACAGCTTTATCATTCATTTATAACGCAGTTTAACTCACCAGCTTGGTTGTTTGTTTTTTTTGTTTGTTTATTGTACAGTTTATACATAGATCTCTAAAATTTTACATTATCTGTATATACCTGTATATTCAAACTTTGTAAGAGCTCTGTTACAACTTAATTTCTCATTCATGGGATAATAAAGGTTTATTCTATTCTATTCTAAACTTTACTATCACTAACTTTGGTAACACTTATTAAAGTGTAATAACACTTTATAATTTTATACAGCCAGTGACTAAGTGTCTCATTTCCTCAGATGTAATGTAACATTTTTGTATAACTTGGATGTAATTTAAATGTTCTAAAATGACTTATGAAAATACAATTTAGCACACATCACTTTTTTACAGGAAAAACGAAGAACGTTTGCTGTAAATAGCTTCGTGTAGACAGTAACTTCTGTGCGTTTTAGGGGGGAAAAATCAGTATTAACTTCTTACACTGCAAATATGCTATGAATACTTTCATGGGTGCAGAGTAGCTTAAATTTCGTTCTCTCCTGTAAAAATAAAAATGGTAAGAATTTTCAAATGATTTAATTTAGACCCTAATTTCACAAAAATCACATTGGCATTTAATTTTAAATGCGGGGGAAATTACACCCTTAGTTTAAGGGCCACATTACAAAGTGCAACTGAAACTTTAAGTTTCCTGTATTCAACAGTCATCTTAAAATTTCTCACAACTGCTTTGAACTGCTGTTCCCAGCTCATCCCTCCAAAGCCTTTTGTTGGGGAAGATGACACTGAAAGCAAAATAAAGATGTTTTTTAGGGCATATCAGTGGCAGATTTTCCGCACTGAAAGCATGTCCTTTATTTCTTATTTTCGGTATGAAGCAATTTATTCCATGATGATTCGAAAGATGATGACATATGGCACGATGACTTTGCAAGAACGCACAATAAACACGTATGTTTATTCACAGTGGTGAGGTCAGGATGATCTGACATACAGGATGTCGGGTTGTGTGAATGTCATCATTCCACATTCAACATTTCTGTGCCAGCTTACATTACACACTCATTCTGACACGTGCACTGACAGAGGTAACACTGATATACAAAAACTGAGTATAAAAAGCCTAGACGATACGGTCCTTTGTCCTCTTTCGTCAGTGTTTTTCCTTTACAGACAAACACCGCGAGCAGCACTCACTTACACGAGTACATGCATATGCAGTACGCACAGAAGCAGAGCTTCCCACATGCATATCCCTCTGCTCTTGGTAAAAATGCATGCGGTGCTGGTATTCCATTTGGATAGTGGAAATAGAACAGCAAGGCAGTGAAGGGTGGAAAGGGGTAAAGTGACATTGTAGGGAAAAAAAAGCCAGTCTCAGACATCTTTCTAAATTGCTCTAAGGGGGATGAAATTAAATTAGGATCACGGTTAAAAGGATACCTTAGTGGCTTATTTAAAAGAGGAGAAAAGAAAAATAGAGGCAATTATCATTAAATAGTGCGACAGGTGGAGAACACCCTCATCAGCCTCCGTCACGGTGAATATGCGCGTTTAGGGAGCGCTAAAGAAAGGCAGCCAATCAGGATGGGAAGTTGATTTCTGGGACAGAGACGGATCAAGGAATTATAAATTAAAGCCGGTGGAGAGCTGTTATGAAACAGAAAGGCAATTTGTGTTTAATGTTGAGTGATTATCAATGATTTAAGATTTTTGCCCACTTTTTCAGGCCTTTGGTTAGTTCGGATGTTCTGGGGATAAAAATGACATTTGGTGAAACAGCGGAATATTCCAGAAGCACTAAATAGCATAACACAGATAGTTTGTATATTTTATATATTTTTAATGCTACATGAGGCTTAGTGGCATGAAATATTGAACAAAAAAGATATTCTTTATAAGCAAAAACAAGTGCCTCCAACCAGATGTATTGCTGAACAAAGTAGCTGTTGTGTATGCTACAGTCACACCTGGGAAAGCAGTGGTGAGAGTTTGTGAAATCATGACAGTTATTGCAATTATGTGCAATAAAGTTGCAATCTTAATGCTGTTCAAATGATTTCTTCAAAGACAAGAATCAGGTCTCTGACCACTTGCAGTCGTTGCATGTTCAATTCAATTCAATTTTATCACAACAACAGTCAGCTCAAGGCACTTTATATTGTAAGGTAGACCCTACAAAACAAACCAAATGACTCCCTATGAGCAAGGACTTTGGCGACAGTGGGAAGGAAAAACTCCATTTTAACAGGAAGAAACCTCTGAAAGCACCACGCTCAGGGAGTTGCTGTCTTTAAACCATAGACCCAGTGATCAAACAGCAATAACATGTAGTCAGTCTGTCATCTGTTTCCAACTCAATGACATTAAGTTGCCAATTAGATGCAGTCTAGTTGTGATAATACCCTGATTAACAGTGATATATAGGTGAAAGATACAAATCAGTTGTTTGCAACTTTACATTACCTATTTACATTCGGAACCTTATAGATTTGAGACAAAAATTCAGGCATTCCTTAACAAACAGTGAGGTGGTTGCTGCATGATGCCAATCTTAGTGCAAACCGACATGTGGACCTGGCAACCTCACTTAGAATAGAAAGCAAAAAACAAGCAGTTTGCAACCAGATGCGTTGAGTCCCTTGATGCAAAGAGACCCTTCACAGTTAAAGTTGCACTTACTGATGCAGACTCACTCAGAGTCATTGCAGCATGCAATTTGTCTGTGTCTATAAATTACACAGCAGTTATTCGACAGTAAGTGCGCTAAGTCTCCAATTGTTTGAAGACAGATTGCCTCCCATCCAGCAACCTGTGTAAATACCATGGAATCAAAAGTGCTCACCCAGTGTTGCATGATAAACCACAAGTTTGCCAAATTCGAAAAAGATTCAGGGAAAAAACAAGGTACTACCAGTTTTTCCAAGTTGCAAGGAGGTTGCCGTTCTATTTTACTCAGCTATAAATCAAAGAGATCTCCAAATATCTGCAAAAGAGGTCAGTAAAAGTTAAAAGCATTATTAGATTGTAATAGCTTATTTTAATGGAAATGCACCATATTTTCCACTGAAGTTGCTGCCCACTGTCTACATATTATCTAGCTAAATGCATAAATAAATCCAATTAAGACCAGGCAAGTTAAAGAAGGTTTCTTGGAGACAGGGTAAAGTATTTATGCTGTCATTCATTTAAATGTTCCAGGTTATTTTTTGCAGGGAAAACATCATATTATTGTCAGTCAGGCTAAAATTACCAGTGTTCCTGTGTGTCATGGTCAAGAGCTCAGTCACTGTGAAAAATACTAACAGCAGCTCTAATACATCTTTACAAAAAGCAGTTGTTGCGCTGAGTCACTTTTCTAAACTCAACGCTAAACACTAGATATTTTCATCTGCAACTGAGTACACTCCCCAGTAAAATGTACTATTTATAAGAGTTTCTGTTTTAAAAGCATTTGCTTAAGAATGCATTCTTGGTTAAAAATCTAACTCTAAAACAAAGGATTCTGGTCGTCAGGATGTATGAGTGGGTTATGAGTGCGTGTTCCAGGCAAGGCAGGGAAACCTGAGACTCCAAAGAAAATAAATCTAGTCTCGTCATTCATTCTGCACTGAAGTCGACCATTTCAAAAGTATTAAATGCAAAAAGTGTGATTAAAAACTAAATTTCTAGAGTCGTGTGAACACACATTAGCTTGTGTGTTTTTCAGTAGAAGTTTCTTCAAAAGCTGTCTGTGGTGGGAAAGTGATGACTGATATTGCTGTCTGGTAAATGGAAGTCAAAGAGGAGAGTCATGTAGGCTTAAAGATTTGTCACGGTGTATTGCAAGCTGGTTCTGCCTGAGATTTGATCCTTCGCATTTACTTTTCCTGTAGCTGCACCCACTGACAGTCTGCCTGAGGACCTGAGCAGCCACAGCTCTTCTTTTTGAGAGCCCTCACTGGAGAGAAGCCTTGGATGGTGTCTCTTGACATGTGGCTGGCTAGGTGGCTGGCTGGCCGACTGGCTTTGACATGGACCCTGCGGCTTGTAAAGGAAAAAATTCGGCCTACGCCTCAATTTGCACAGCCTCTGAGCACGTTTCTTTCCTTTGAGTTGCCAAGGTAACCCCAGGGCTGGAAGGAAAACATCCCACTTACTGTCTACACTGCTGAGAGAAAAAAAAAAAGGGAGAAAAACTGACAGCGAGAAAGAGCAGACCAGGCTAAAAGGACTATGATTTTGGTCTAGTAAGTGTGTTGATCACACTGGTATGTGGCACTGTTTATTTCCAGTCCAGCCCTGCAGTGGTTTTTATTGTCCTCTTTCCAGTTCTATAAAACACATTCTCATAAACTGACAGAATTGAAACTCTTCATGGTGCACCTGTAGGCCAGAGTGTGAATGTGCTCTTTCTTAACATGAAAAACCACACACGCTGAAGCAGGCTAATATGGGAGAACAAACTGCTAGGTCCCAGGTTTTGAGAACTTTTTCATTGAAATAACATCCTTCCCTCCATGAAAAGCAAAACGATTCTACACGTAAGTCACCTGAATAGACAGTGTAAAGCAAAATGTGTAGAAATCATTCTGTGCAGGCATTAATTTTACATGTCATCTGTTTTTATTTCTGTGGCTTAACCTTAAGATTTATTGGTCACAAAAGAAAAGTCATCAGTCTCTGTAAATATGGCTGAATATTATGTTGTTTTCTACAGCAATCTGCCAAAAATAACCACCAGTATTTATACTGAGAGAGAGTTGCTTACATGATCCTTCTTGACCCCATATCTTGTCTTGTGGTTTTTCCTAAAGCTCAAGTTACCACCAGCATGTCACAGGAGGTGCACAATCAGTGGAAATTCAATTCCTGCCAGAAATTGCTAGGCGAGCTTTATTTTGAAGGAATGAAAACAGGGTGAATTAAACCGTTGTCACCTGAAATTTTTACTCATCATTTCTCCACATCCATGGCTCTTTTGGTTTTGTTGCAGAAGATATGTATGTGACCTGAAAATATATTCTATTAAAAAGAATGAAGGCGGAAACAGTTTTTCACCTCTAAGCTTTCTATTCATACTCGACTACAAATGAATGAAAATGCTGACAGTTCAATTCACAGGTTGCTGCCTTTTTGTCAGATGCTTTTCAGCATACCATATGGCATATTGCTGAGTGTCAAAATAACACATCAACATTTAGGTGTAACAAATTCTATGATGGAGTTTAGGAGCTTTTGTTTCCATTTATCATGTTAGGCTACAAATGTACAATACTGTAAGAACTGACTGCCTGACTGGTTGATGGAAGGATTTATGTGGCATAAGGTACATTAATGTGAATGTTACTGCAAAAAAAGGTATAAGTCCTGTTTGCTGTTGACAGCAGCAAATACCCCACTTGACTATCATTTTTCACAGTGAGACCTTGATTGCTCACTAAATGGACACAAGGAAAAGATCCCCTGTGAATCAAGAGGCATTTTTCTTGCAGACCACCACCACTGTGGCAGCGCCATGGCTCTGCCACCTGCAAAAAAGATTGTTTTTTGCTCTAAGCTATTCATTTTGAGTTTTTGAACCATGGGAGTTTTGCACCTGTCCCTAGCTAGGTAATCTATGCCCAGTCTCACAGGCATAGAGGTGTGCCAGCGACCATCGAAGTTGCTAAATCAGGTGGGAAGTGGTTGTTGGCAGTCCCTGTGACACTGATTGCTAACGTGTCATTCATGGTGACCCCAATGGCAACCACCAGTTGCTAGAGAAAAATATTTATTCTTCGAAAGACTAGCGAGTGGTTGTTAGAGTGAAGCTGTTTTCAAAGAGATGTACAGTGCTGCACTCATTAGAGTTGTTCTGGTCACCAGCAATTTGCCTTGGTTTCCAAGTTGATGGAAAACATCAACTTGTTTGAAAAAGCTTGCAAACCTCTTGCCTAACAGTCACAAATCTGTGAAACATGTGTCACAAACCAGAAGCGAAGAATGTTCAACTTCAAAGACAAAAAACTGGGCTGTTTTGAAATGAGTTGCTTGTGGCTGTGAGGCATACTTTTAGTCTGAAAGTAAATCTTTCCATTTCCAGTTTGTGTTTCATTTTTTTAAGTTTAACTAAAGCTCAAAGAGTAAATGTCAAATGTCTACAGACAAATCAATGGATTGCAAACAAACTATAGGCAGTCTGCTAGAAATCAAAACAATCAGAAACAGGTCATTGGTTGTGACTAATTTCACCTGGCAGCAACCTCCAGTATCCACTTATCAACACTTCATTGAATACATGACCAGAGGTTGCTGGGGGGTGGGGGGGGTCCCAGATCTCAAGATCTGTGTGACAAAGATCTCCAGCTAACATTTATGTTTTTCCTTTTCTTTTCTTTTTTTTAGAGAACCCTCTAAAGAACCTTACATGTGTTTTTAAGACCTTACATGTGTTTTTAAGAATTAGCAGCACTATGGTAAGCTAATCGGGCTTTTGCTATGCTAACTCACTGACTGTTGGTAACGATTAGTCTAGCTAGCAGGTTAAATTGTGTTAGCTAGATGATGACATTTTGGGTTAGCTAACTGTTTATAAGCTCTTTAAGGAATGAGGAAGACTTTTCAGGCCAGAGCTGCAGAGTCTTTTAAATCAGCTCTCTTCTAATGTAAAAATAATCTTTCTTCCGTCTCAGGGAAAGGACAAGGGAAGGACAAATATGGGCACTTAACGATAATAAAAACCACAATAATTTATTCTGAAATTTCTGCAAGAGAAAGTTAATTGTAAAAAAAGTGGAAACATTTGACACTGAAGGTGTTACAAAGACCACAAAGATGCTGCTTTGTCAGTTAATGGGTTTTAGTGGAGATTTTAAACATGCATATTATGAATACTTATGAATTCAGTCTAGTACTGTTAGTGCTGCTTGGATCAAGCTTCAAAAAACACTAATGTTTAATGTCACTTCTACTGACACAGTATAAATCGTTTTGGAACTTGTTATGCGTTATTCACACTGCGACTGAAGCATGGTACAAGAAATCAATCAGTATTTCAAAGTTTTTAGTTCTTAGTGGTAAAAACTTAGTCTTAGACCACCCTGGTGAGACAGAAGTGTCAGTTTGCAGTATTATTTCTCTCCAGGCTGGATGCAGAAAAGGAGAATTGAGATAGCGTCAACTCAAGCAGATAGCAGCAAATGCCACAAATTTACTCAGAGACAGATGGACTTGGGTTCTCATGGTAGCCCTCTAGAGTTAGCATTCATACAACCAGCTCATGCAGTATTTGACAACAGATTTTAAGTACTGGATTACACTGTTGTGTGAATAAATCTTGCGGACTTTGCAAACACAGTTTCAAATGGGTCACAGAAACGTTTAATCTGTGCCACAATTTTTGGGAAGATACAGTTGGAGCTAGTTTTCTAGACATAATCATGCCAAAATTTACACACATCTACTAATATAGCAGCATTTTTAACTCTGTTTAGAGCTGTTTCTCCCCTCAATTACTCATTCCAAGGACTTCTTTCATCATTTCTGAGACTAATGTCAGGTTTTCATTTCGTATTTCCTACATAAATGAGTATTAGGATAAAAAACTTATTTTTCTATTGGTATTACAGACTGGACAAATTGGTAAAATAATTTGCCCGTCACTGCTATTATATTTTTTCCTCCCACAGTCTACTGTTGATTCTAATGCCAAAGATGTGCACGTGAGCGTGAATTATTGGATGACTCTGTGTAATATCTGGCAACCTGTCAAGGGTAAACCCTGCCTTTACAGTCTCAGCTTACGGATGAATGGCTCCTGGGATATATTTTCTGTAGTACTAGCAATATGCAAAATTAATCCGTCTCCACACAGCTGCAAACCAGTGTGATGGATGTCTCAGAGGAACGGAAGGCTAGGCCTCTTTGGTCAGGGTGGAGCTGAGTCACTGCAGGTGTCCAGCTCCAAAATAGTCAAAACACCTTTAAGCTTTAATATTCCCGACAGTATTTTTTGTGTTTAGTTTTGAATTATTTCATATCCCTCTCTTCTGTTTCTCTTCTTGCATTTACTCCTTGTGTTACAAAAAAGTCAAACTTGGGCTAACCAGGACATAAAACTTTTTTTTATCAGTCATCCACTGTGGTATGCTGACATTAGGCCACACAAAGTGTTTTGCTAACTTTACCCTCCATGCCTGAGTGGTTTAGAAAGTATTAGACAGCCTGAATGACAAAATCAGGGAAAATCTAAAAACAGTTACGGAGTTCAACAGAAACATAAGAGAAATCAAACTGACCATTGGAAATTACTGGATGACTTGACCACCAGGAGCACAACCTCTTCAGGTGAAAGACATGACGTGAATGTAATCATGTTGCAATTTTAGCATGAAAACTACCACTAGTTAAATAAAAGAGAAATACAAATTATCACATTTTGAGGAGACCAACGAACACCCCCACAATACTTTTCACATTTTTGAGCTTCACTTATGCACCAGGTCTCACTTCCAGCAGTTGGAAAGACATAGCTTGCTGTAAAGGTTCATTGGCCCTGGTGCAGCTTCTGTGATGAACACTCCTGTGGAAAGAATTAATCCCAACCTGACCATCATTTGGAAAGGTTGAAAATGCACTAAAAACCAAATCACATATTTATGGATTCTCAAACTCACAAAGGCACCGCTGATCTCAATAAATGAACAGGGTGCCTCATTCCCTGTCTGGAGATTTTCAGATGTGGTTGACAGAGGGGGTGACACGCTGGAGATGATGGAAAACACAGGAAAACACAAAAAGTCATTATCTAAGCAAAAACGGTTTGATTTTGAATTTAAAGTAACAGACTTTTTTTTTCATTGTATGAACTGATTTTATTTTGTGCATTTACCTTCTGATGTTATTTCACATTACAGTAAATTGTTCAGTGTTACCGCTGGGCAAAATAGTCATCCAAAGTGGAAGTGGAAGGGAAGCAGCATTGCAACTGGATTAAAGACTGAGAACATTTTGCATATTGTTATTTTTATGTCAAAATACTCTTGTAAATGCTGCAGTTTTACATTGAAGTTCTAAACATGTTTACTTCAAGTTCATATATTATTACACACAGACACCAGTAATAAATACTCTAATATGATTCAGAATATAAAGGGCCACTCTGGTTCCTTAATTCTATCAAGGAGATAAAATGCTATTTTTATTATATATTTATTTGGGTTTTTTCACCACAAATAAAACCTTGCATATTGTACACAGTGGGGAACAAGATTAAAAATACAAACAAGGACAAGAGGTCCTTGGTCTGGGCTTCTTTGCTTAGGCTGCTGCCCCCACGACCCGGCCCAGGATAGGGAGGGAGGGAGGGAGGGAGGGATGGATGGATGGATGGATGGATGGACAAAATAGACAAAAAAAAAAAAAAAAAAAAAAAAAAAAAAAAAAAAAAAAAAAAAAAAAAAAAAAAAAAAAAAAAAAAAAAAAAAAAAAAAAAAAAAAAAAAAAAAAATTTATATATATATATATATATATATATAGATATTAATCACCTGGATCACCTGTTGAGAGAGAAAAGAAAACA
>VUQR01024595.1:30861-55870 GCA_015108515.1 Hemichromis elongatus
TCACCCTCAACCCCCCCCCCCCCCCCTCCCCCCAGGGTGGAATAACAGGTATTGCTAGTATGACTATAATGTTTTTTTTAAGCTTAAAAAAGGCAATGACAGTGTCTCCTAATGGTAGGAAGGGGGCTGTGTTTTTCTATATACAGCTGACTGAGAATCCCTCTGACTTTTACAGGCTTTGTTTGTCTCTTCTTCCACCATTTTTCAACAACCTTGTCTGATAAGAGTAGTTAGCTATGACATCCAAACAAAATGACTTTCCAAAGATGAAATAGATAGACCTCGTACGTAGTGCAAATGGCATCGTCCCCAATAGTGTCATTACTATTTGGGTTATTTTGTGCCATTTCTCATCACAGATGAGTCCCCTGGCTTTTAGCTAAAGCCAATGTTTGCTGGAATAAAACAAGTCTGTGCACAATGCCAGATACTGCCATGAGGCACAACACCATGTAAACATAAATCACACATAGCAACAAACTAATTATGGACAATAAGAACAACACTTTTAAGAATCCAGATGTTGTTTGAGTCAAGTGGTTGAAGCAAAAAATATATATAATATACCTACAGCAGACTCAATCATTAACATGTGTAATAAAAAATAAATATTCAGGGCTCTCTACCTAATAATAAAGAGAAGAAATAGTGAAGCTTATCCTTTGTGGTGGAAGCTAAAGTTTGCTCAGGTACTGTTTTTCCGTTTTTAAATGAGATCTTACAACGCTCGAGCGTCCCCTAATTCTACATTAAGATGTAACAATTAAATTGTGTATGGTACTTAGATAAAGGTTGTAACTGAACTGCAACAGTAAATTTCCAATTACAAAGTGATATGTTTGCATTTTATTATGAAGCAAAGAACTGGGAAGAATTGAACCTATGATTTATAGAGATACAGAATTCAATTAATAAGACCCCCCTGGATGGAAAAAAAAAACATTTCTAATGTTTTCCCCAAAACAGTTGATTTTACCTCATTCAATGATACTGAGTTAAAAATTACCAATAACAATGTTCACTCATGGACAGTTTTTTCGCAAATGGTCGTTGTGCGGTCATTGTCTTTTAGCTTCTCAAACACAATTAGCTTATTTTCATAAGTTTCTTTTACCTGGACAGAACTGGCACAGATACAAAGTAACTACCATTACAGGGCACATTTTATGCTGGCTTTGAGCTGTTAGTGAACAGGCTCCACTCATCTGCCTCATACTCAAAACCCACTGCACCCAAAAGACCTTCAGCATCAGCTCATTAGACAAAGTCATCATCTATTTGAAAGAAAGGAATAATATCCTTCACATTTTGCCTGTGAAAAGAAAACATGGTTCCTGGAGCCAGGAGATTTTTCCCACTGAGCCTAGACCCAATCGTTTCAGCTGCTTCCTTTGACAGATCAACATCTTGTGCCAAGTCATTTACGTCAGGCTCAGTAACTAACTGGGGGACAGATGAGCTAATAGAAGCTGGATCTCTAAAGTTTCCATCACTAAAGTGTTGTACATCTAGAGTCAAAACATCATCAAACTCTTCTTTCATATCAACTAAGCCAATAAAAATGGGTAGTGGTCTTTCATCTAAATGTCCATCATTGCCGATGGAAGGTTAGGCTAACTGACTGGCTAACTGACTTTAGTTTGACAACTGTATCCAGAAATATTCACTAAACAGAAGTATCTGTCATCAAAGTCATTCTGTGGTTCCCTCTATGCCACTATATCACCAAAAAAAAAGGTCTTTCTCTTACCTCTGAATGATATGCCCATGGCTTGTCCTGGTCTCCCAATTTCATACTAAGGTAAGTGAAGTATACATTCTTCACAAGACCTGTTTTGGAAAAAAATAAGGAAGTCTCATCACTTTATGCATCCACAGATACAGCAAAAAAGCAACGTGGATCCTGTTTAGAATTGAAACAAATGTGATGCAATAGAACAATATGGATTTTATTTTGAAATCAACAATCAGCTGGTGTTGGTGGATATGACCAGGGTGAGGCAGTGATAGGAAGGAGGCGGATATGCCAATCTGAAAGGCAGAACGGTAGAGGAGCACTTCGATTTAAAGCACACAGAACAGAGGCTGATTGGCTCGCAGAAATAGTGTAAGGAAATCGTTGGACTACAGTAATGATATCAGAACTGAGAAGTTAGATGTAAGCTTTATTTTCTGCAGACTAACAGTTTTACTTTTGATTCGGTGAATTATTTTATCTGTTTACCTGAAGTACCCATCCCACGGTGTATTCAAAAGGTCTGCAAAGATTTCAAGCCCAAAATCCATCCCACAGTCAGTCTCTCAAATAAAAACATTTCTCCTGAACTGCCTGGGACGCTGCACTGGAGTCCGGGCTTTTCTTCAGGGACCTGTCTCCGTCACTATGTAACACATTTTCATAATGGTTGCTGGTTTTTTACCACAGACACTTCAAATCATTAATCTGCTAGTGATGGTAAATTGTCACATCGTACCCACCTTTTGCCCAAAGTCAGCACAAACTTTGCGCTGCTAAATGACTGTCTTTGTTGTTCAGCGAGTCGCTAATTTTCTTCAAAAAGCAGAGCAGGTAGTGTACTGCGTGTGTTTTGGTGCTGCTGTGACCGAAAACAGCATGCAGCGTGAACCTAAACAGTGAAGTTGCATAACAACAGGCAAACAATGAGCTGTAAACCATTAGGAAGCTTTTTAAAGCTTGGAGCTGGAGATTGAGCTGATCATTATTTGTAGCTCCATCTTCAGACGTTACACAAGTGTGCGGGTTAGTATCAGGTTTTTAAAATGCGTTTCTATATGTAATTTGCAGCTTATGCAGGCCTCTAATTTCAGAGGCCAGCATGACCTACCGTCAAGTAAAGTGGGTGATAGCCAGGGGAAAAAAATGCTGTGATCACCCAATCATAACTCAGCTGTGTTGAAATGTAATTATAAAAGCATTATGAGGTGCTGAGAGCAGCAAGAACAAGGCATGCGAGGGAGAACAGCATAGTCTCTCTGTGCCACCAGGTTACTTTACATATCTGCAAAGCAAGCAGCTTAGCACTCCCACCACCCCTCTGGCTCCTTACTGTGGTAATGGGTAGGAGTCTCCCTGGCAGAGCCCATCTGTTGTTTTTGTTTTTCAGATGGAGAGGTTAGAGGGGAGTGGGTTGATGAGTGGGTTGGTGTTGGCCAGGGTGAGGAATGAGAAAATGATGGGTGCCTCTAACCGCAAACTGTTGCTGGCTTGTTATTACAGTAGGTTGGACGTTAGCAACGGTTGCATACCCTAACAGTCTGACACAATGGTCATCTCTAAATAAAGGTTTAGCCTTCTGACGCAGTTGCTGGGCCACTGTAGGCTCAGTGACAAGGATAAAAGGGAGGAAGAAATGTAGCCTGACTGTGTTTAAGATTTGCACTGAAACAAACATTGAGACTGTCCAAAAAAGTTTGGGATGTTGTATGAAATGTAAATGCACAATGAACACAATTCAGTTAAAACACGTATTTATTCAAAACAGAGTACCAATGAAACAACTGGGCGCTCTAGTTACATGATTGCACATAAAAAAGAACATCTTAGAAAGTCTTTAGGTAGAAAAGTGGAGAAGGCATCTGAAATAGATTTATGATTTAAGAATAATCTTTCTCTGCATAAAATTTCCAGAGAATCTTTATCTATGTGCCGTAGATGATGATAATACCAGACTCTGGTGAAGTCTCTGTAGGGGCATGGCTGAAAATGAAAACTGAACATCTGTTATCTTTGGGCTCCTTGGGAAAATTAATTACCCACCCTTGACTGAGAGCCATTAGCAAGCATAGTTCTTCACTGTGTCGACAAATGCTTGCTATTAGTACACAATTCAAAGGTCTGTACAGTCGTGGCCAAAAGTTCATGGGAGAATATGACTTTGATCTTCTGCAGAAAGTATGGTGAATGGACTGCTGAGGACTGGGGCAAAGTCATATTCTACGATGAAGCCTCTTTCCGATTGTTTGGGGCATCTGGAAAAAGGCTTGTCCGGAGAAGAAAAGGTGAGCGCTACCATCAGTCCTGTGTCATGCCAACAGTGAAGCATCCTGAGACCATTCATGTGTGGGGTTGCTTCTCATCCAAGGGAGTGGGCTCACTCACAATTTTGCTCAAAAACACAGCCATGAATAAAGAATGGTACCAAAACACCCTCCAACAGCAACTTCTTCCAACAACAACAACAAGTGCAAACCCCTTTGACAGAAGGATGCACAAGAAGGCTACTGGATTTTTCTTTTGCTAGGATCTCACCGTGTTCCTCCTTGCACAAAGGTGCAGATACAGATCCTGCTGCCTGACCAGTGCCCTACTACATCCCTGTCCAGTTCTCTTAGTGTAATCATCTTCTGGTATCTTCTCTACAATCTTGAGTCTGTGTCAAGAGAACCAGCAAACCTTATTTTGTCTGTCTGCATGGATGTGGCATCCTTACACATACACACAGCCTGAGCACATGTTTCTCCCCGCTTCCACTTGTGCTGTTTACTTTAAAATCTTATAGGCAATCTCTTTCCAGAAAAAGGTCTGCCTTTTACTCCGAGGACTCCGCATGCAGTTTTCATTCTGCCTTTTCATTTTGTATTTCCAGATGCTGACTTTTTATGTATGACTGGAGAGATACAAAGATGGTGAACAGGCTACAGCATACCCTGCACAGAGACGGGGAGTTACAACTGAAAGACTCCTTGATGAAATCCCATACTGTACCTTTTTCCCCTCAGGGTTTTAAATTTGGTTCCTTGAGCCAGTGATACTCCTGCAAAACTATAACTTTCTCCTTCTGGACAAACTTGCTTTTGTTTGCAATGTAAGCACACCGCTGTTTCCTCGCTTGCTCTCTTTGTCTCATACACAGTCTCTATTAAAGCCAGCCATTGTTCCAGGCTAAGATAATAGTATGAGTCCTTGATGAGAGAGTTATACTTGGATTGGCACCAGCTGTTAAAGCAGTCATACTTTGTCAAACAGATTAGATTACAAAATTACACACAATCTCGTCTGGCTTTAATTATCAGACCACACTTCATAACTTACCCCGCACGGTGCTTTACAACCCAGAACTGCAAACAAATTGCGCGGTGCAGTTCATCATGTCCACAGTTAAATTAAGAGAGACATGTTAATCTGTTGTCATATTGTCCAGAGATTTGGTAGCTAATGTACTGTGGAGAGTTTAATGGGGAATTCAGACAGCTTAATCGGTACGCCCCCCCCGCCCCATCACAAATTCCCAAGAAAAGCAGAATGCTTTTCATTGTTGTTTCCAGGCCACCTTCTGCGACTGTTCCACATGTTGAGGAGCTGCTGAGAGCTTGTGTTTCTTCACTAGTGGACCGTGCCAGTTAAGCTGAGCTGAAATTCAACAATTTCCTCTTGTTTGCATAGTGATAAAACTACATCAGTGTGGGCTTAAACGCATGTTTATCTACAGTGATAGATAAAGCCTTGTCACAGGACTATTGTGTTATGATCTAGCCAGATGGCAGATACATGGCGCTCCACGTCGTAAATACTGAAGAGGAATAAATGATGTTTCTATGTCAGAGAGGCAGCAACGGGATCATTTAATTATAGGGCATTGCAGATGTCACACGAAGCTGAAAATAGGTAAAGTGATATGTATGAAAGGTGTATAGGTTATATTTCAGAGAGAAAGAGGTGCCCTAAAGTGGCTATAATACAGGTAATTAGGTGGGGATTTGGATTCAATTATACATTAGTTTTATTTATGTTTCTTTCATCGGATTAATCATCTCTCGTCTCCTTATTCTTATTTTCATTTCAAAATATAATATGGAACAAGGGGTCAGGTTCAACTCTTATTTCTTTATATTTTGCTTCCAAACAGCTAGATATTCTTGGGTATTAGCTGCATTTTTGCTCACAAGAGTGAATTTAAATCAGATGTTTAAGTCCTTTTTAACTTGAACTCTGCCTCAAAAAAACAATTTGTTCCAGTTTCTTTATTTAAACAGATGAAAAATGCCAAACGTAACTTAGTGTGAAGGCATCAAATAATATATTTTACACCAACAAGGTCATTCCTAAAGAGCCATTAGCCAAAAACCTGACACACTCCTTGTCATGATGTCAGTGGAGGCTCTGTCATGGTTCGTGGCTGAATTTCAGGCAGTGATGTTGGAGATCTTGTTAAAATTGATGGAATTATGAACGCAGAAAAGCAGCATGAGATTTTGATCCATCTGGAAATCTTCTGATTGAGAACAGCTTCATTTACCAACATGACAATGATCCCAAATACACTGCACTAAAAGCATAGCTGGATAGAAAAAAAAACACAATACAACATTATTTGGCATTTATGGGCCTTCTCAGAGCTCAGACCTCAACAGTACTGAAGCAGTGTGGGATCATCTTGACAGAGAACAGAACAAAAGGCAGACATTTAAAGAAAAGCTTTGAATGTCCCACGAGATGCCTGGAGAACTCCTAAAAAAATTAAAAAAATTACAAGAGAACTAAAAGTATTTTCCTAAGAAAATCTAAAGAAAAAAGTATTTTGTGCAGTACTTTAATAAGACATTAAAAATATTCTCTGTGCACAGATTTTTAAAATGGTACTGTCTTGAATTATGTGTCACATTTTGAATTTCATTTTACCTCCAGGCCTGGAGCGTTTCACCAGAAGCGTTTCACCAGCTGACAACACATAAAGCCCTGGACACTGATCATCTTGGCCAGTAACAAATGATGAAACGCAGATACAACCATGACCAAAAAGAAAAATTACCATATTAGTAACTGCATGCACTCAGCTTGATATGACTAAATCAGTAAAAGGGCAACTTTAAAAACCAACCAACGCACCATCTGGCATAAACAGCACACATCTTGAACACGGGCCTGCTCTTCTGTAACCTGTTATAAACAGTCTCTCTAATTATTACAGCCCACAAGATCCATCGTGAAGACCAGACAACAGGCAGCAAGAAGAAATGTATGAAGTTTAAGGAAGAGGCAGCGGTAGAATTACCGAGTGTTTCAGTGAAGAACAGTGTCTCAGATCTGCTGCAGCTGAAGCAGAGACACCTCTGGAGACGAGCCGGCTCATTTCTATAAAGATTAATAATGCTGATGTTTATGAGGCCCAGATCCCTCGGAGTCCCAAGCCCCCCCACCCCGGTGCAAAACCGCTGGCACAAGACAGCGGAGGTGGTGACAGAGATGTTGGAAGGAGTCGTGTGCTCGAGTGTGGGAGTAATGGAGTGAGGAAACAGTGAGTGCCTCATTGCACAGATACAGCAGAGCTTATTTTCTGATGAGTTTCAATTGAAAACCAATGCAAAAGTTAATTTTATTTCATTGTATAACGCCCGGTAATAGGTGCTAAACCTTTTAAACTCATGAATTTGCTTTATTTTTGAAGGACACTAGCACTCTATTAAATGTAGACCAACAGCCACTTGGCTTAGGGCAAAGAGTGAAAACCTGAAAGTAAGAAAACATAACTCCAATCACAGCTTATTACTTCTACGCTTATTCAATTGGGGGAAAAAAAAAAAAAAAGATTTTAAAATAATTGCTGGTAACCTGGCAACTTCACTATAAAGATTAGATTTAATTTGTTAAAAATATCGTAGTGTTTTCTAAAGAACTTTCATGGAGAAACACTTTTTAATGTGTGTGAAGGTGAAGGTGTTTGACACGCAGGTATAAACTCAAAGACACAAAAGTGTTATCTTCAATAAATACAGTGGTTTTATTTACATCTCGAGTTGCTGTAACAAATATATGACCTTGTTGTTGTGTTACTATTTTACGTTGCGATTAAAAAGTTGATACATACTACGCGATTATGTAATACAAAAAAACTTGAATTGACTGTAGATGATTAAAACACATGAAAGCATCTGATTCAGCGTCTGCTTGTGAAGGTATTTTCTCTCAAAGCCTTGGATTGAATAAAGTAACTTGAGAACGCTGCAGTTTACTTAGTTTTGCAGATTAGTTCAAATCCTGTACACTGAAAGAAAATTAAGTCTTGTCTAATAGTTGTATTCTATTACACTGTAAGGCATTTTTCTTACTGGTGAGACTCTGATTGAAATGAAGCCTTTTTCTCTTCGTCACTCTCCAGTGGAGCATAGCTGAAGTCACTCGGCTCTAAAAGATTGAGATTTGCCTGCACTGCAACAAGTTTGGGCACCCTCTCCGCTGAGACAAAGCCTTTCGCCTTCGTACTACGGAGGTGCTGCCACAGGCGCTCGCAGGCGCCTGTTGTCGGTGGGATCTGGAGTATAGCGAAGGCTACGGCAGACAGCGGCTCAGAAGAGCACAGGCCTTTCCACCACGTGGATGCGGACACGTGCTGACACGAGCTCCATATTCCAGCGCCCTTCCACAGTCCCTGCTTGGCCGAGAACCTGGCGAAGCTGCCGAGCACTTTACCCTCGTCGAGATTCAAATGGTGCGACAGATTGGATATCACGTAGTAAGCGCTGTTTATCTGCTCCCCGGTGAGCGTCTGCTGTCCGACGTGCTTTGGATCGAGCATGTACGCTGCCGCGTGGACGGGTTTCACGCAGAACTCCTGACACCTGTCTAATGACGCCATGACAGCTTTCTGCTCGGCGCTGTGCAGCACAGATGCTGACAGAGACGTCCCGATGACGTATCTTAGCTGACTGAACATGTCGACAACACCAGAGAGAGCGGCATCATCTCTTTTCAAAAAATCAATATAATTCCCAATCAAGTACAGTAAGTTCCGACTGCTGCTCAACCCTTTCCAAAACGCGGCATCCTGCAAAGTAGCCCTGACAGTCACTTCAATATCCAGTGTGGGAGAGACTGCCATCTCTCGTAGAGAGTTCTGACCCTCGAGGAGGCTGCTGAACATGTTAACCACACCAGTCCAGCTTGTGCCAGATGGCAGTTCCAGTGCTGTCTCTTTAGAAGTGTGGTTTCTTATTTTTGTATTCTGCCAGCACCTGAAAGTGTCCCTTAACATTTTCCGCTCTTGAACACACCTCACGACTTGCTCAGCTCTCCCGCACAGTGACGTCATAGACGGCTGCGCCACTATGTCGTCAAAGAGACGCTCGACACCACACGCTGTGCAGCCAATAGCTGATACGTGCGGGAAAGCTTCCTCTACTTGAGCCCACGCTGCCTTCATTTCCGGGGCATCGTCGGTGACGACAGCGAAAACCTTTTGTGAGCCGACTTCATTTATGACGCCTTTAAGTTCCTCAGCAATAAATGCGCTTGTGTGTGTCTGCTCCTTTGTTATTGTGCATTTGTAAAACAGCGGTACGGGAGTGGCAACGGCATAGATAATAGTCCCAGTTTCTTTAATGTTAGACCAGCCACTGCTGATGATGGCGATGCAGTCTGCTTTCCCTATGCCCTCCTGAACCTGGCTTTGTACCCTGTCAAACTCACAGTCCAACAGATGTGAGGAAAGAGCCTCTCTAGGGGGCGGACAATAAGCCGGCCGAAGCACGCTGAAAAATCGTTTCCAGTAGATATTGTCTGTGAGAGTGAGGGGTGAAGATGTGGCGTACACAGCCCTCGCCAGGCACTCGTCGGCATACGCCTGGCTGCGCGGATCCACAGAATCAATGAGGAACTGTCCCCCAGGAGTGGCAGATGGCAAGAACGATAAGGAGGGAACAGGGATGGAGGCAGAGGAGCTCCCATCTGGGCCCGGCGACTGTTGCGAAACCTCAGAGTACTCCTTGCATTTGTCTAAATGCATCTGCATCTTAGTCGCGTTCTTTGTGTATGTCTTTGAGCAGTAGTTGCACATGAAGGTCTCTCTTCCATCTTTGATGGCTGGGGTAAAATGCTTCCACACACCGGACTGCAAGCGTGGCATCGTTCTGTATTAGCACAATAAAGAGAATCATTAATCACAAATCTTACTGCTGTACAGGCACGCCTAATCACATTGACTGTGCCCCGAAATAATTTCCTCCTTAAGCAGATACCTCAGCGTGGATAAGAAAAACCTTTTAATATAATACAGAGCAGATTGATAGGACCAGACTCTACGGACATGAAGATAAATTAAGCACCCTCCTCACAGAATATAATAATCGCCATGATTAAACAGCCTTAATTTTAGTCACAGACGTTGTTTCTGTTAAATTTGAGCAAAACATTTACCTCTGTTTATAATGCATGATTAATACAGGCCCATTATATTAGGAAATAAATTTAATTAAGGCAAACATGGAAACATTTATTATACAATATACCTGCTAGTCATAAAAGCCAATGGTCAAGGTTAAACCACAGTCAGTCTTAAGTATTTTCTATTGGACTACTAGGCTGAAAACACTTTCACAGAGCACTTCATTAGGTACACCTGTTCAACTGCTTGTGATCGGAGATATCTAATCAGCAGCAACTCAATGCATTCAGACATGCAGACATGATCCAGACAACCTGCCGCCAGCATTCTGACGCTCAAACTGAGGAAGACTTGTCATTTAAGCAACTTTGAATGTTGCATAGTTATTCGTAACACAGGCTGATCTGAATATTTCAGAAACTATTGATGGACTTGGGCTTTCTCACACAATCAGCTCTACAGCTCTACAGTTTACAGCGACTGGTCCAAAAAACAGAAAGTATCAAGCGAGTGGCAGCTCTCTGGGGGAAAAGACTACTGTGACTGTGACTACTACTTTGAGCTGATAGGAATGCAACAGTAACTCAAGAGCACAATTGTTACAACCAAGGTATGCAGAAGTGCAAATCTGGACAGACAACACCTCAAACAGACAGCCATGAAGAGTGCCATTCCTTTCAGTTAAAAACAGGAAACTGGTGTTACAGCTCACAAGAGATCACCAACACCAAACAATAGAAGACTGAAAAAAATTTCCCTGGTCTGATGAGTCTTAATTTTTGCAGTGACAGTCAGATAGTAGAATCAGAATTCTGCGTAAACAACATGAAAGCATGAATCCAGCTTGCCTTCTCTCAGGCGGTGCTGATGTTGGGGATATTTTCTTGCCATAATTTGCACCCCTTAGTACCAGCCGATCATGATTTAAACACCACAGCCTACCCTAGTATTGTAGCTAACCATGTCAATCTCTTTACGATAACAGTGTACTCATCCTTCCAGCTGCTTCCAGGAAGATCACACGCCATGTCAAAGAGCACAAATCACCTCAAACTGGTTGACAAGACAATGAGTTCACTGTACCCAGTCACCAGATATCAATCTAGTGACCTTTTGGATGCAGTAAAACAGGAAATTTGCAACACAGATTTCCAGCCGACACTTCTGCAGCAACTGCGATGCTATCACATCAAAGTCAGTACTAAAGTATCTGACAAATGTTTCCAGCACATTGAATCTGTGCCACAACAAATTAAAGCAGTTCTTAAGGGAAAAAAAAATGGGTCCAACTTGATACTTAAAATGTACTTAACAAAGTGGAGTGCAGAATGATAGCTTTTGGTGGTGATAGCTTTGGTGTTCAAACTTGTCATTATGTTGGTTGTTTTCTGTTTGGGTTTTGGGACTTCCGAAGGATGGTGACTCCCAAAGGTTTTTGGTTTATTTTTAGCTTTTCGAAAACTAGGGCATAACCTATCCTCTGATTCGTTGGGGAAAAAGTAAAGTAATAAGTAAAAATAAATTATTAGACATGGGAAAAAAAAGTTTACTTTTTCTTACTCAGTTTAGGGACTCTTGAACATCTCATACTGGAAGTTAACAATCTTTATTCTTCCTGTCCAGGAAATTTTTATTTCTACAGTAAGCACTTTCACTTCCTTGGAATTAAAATCAAAATATAACACAAGTTCATGTTTTAAAAAACCACAAAACAAAGACACAGTAGCTTAATTTACCCACCTCTGTGAACACACACTACTCCACTTTTACTGGAGTTAGCTTCAGCTTCATCGGATGCCCAGACTTGATCGAAAATCTTCCAACTTAAGTTACTGGAGGATTTAGGTTAGCCGTATCGGCTAACTCTGTAGCCTGCCAGAGACGTTAGCAAAGTGGTCTAAATAAACGAAATAACAGCACATTGTCCAGACGGTAAACTTTGACATGATAACAGACCGTCTGCATACTGAAAGTAGTTTACGTTACAGACTGAGTGACGATAAAATCTCGGGAAATGTAACATAATTTGTCAACAAACGGCGGTTTGTTATGATACTGAAGCTGCTTCCTGAATCCCCAATGCAGCAAGTAAGGGAGCTCAAATGGCTCAAAAACGTTGGATTCGACTCACAGTGGAAAGTTGACGAGGAACAAACTGTTTGAACTAAATACTGTCAAAGGCAAACTACAGCGATAAACTTGTTCAGCATAACATAAAACAAAATGAATAAAAATATAAACAGACCTGCTAGTTTGCAGAACGGAAAAGTGCAGAGTTGCTCCTAAAGTTTTGTGCACTGTTACCTTACAAATACATTTACTCTGACCGCCAGGTTAAGCTTTATAATTAACGGTTTTATTCTCATTTGACCAGCTCTGGCTTTTGCGTGCATTTAATATAAGCTCTTTCTCTACTATCTTTGCTTCTGGCACACCTTTTGATTCAAGGTTAATAAGATGATAAAGGTCTTAAATGGCTTAACTGGGAAATGCCTGCCACTCTCATTATGTTTCTGATATGAAGAGAAACGCTGACTTGTCATTTGAATGTCTTTATCCTTAATTTGTCCCACATCATGTTGGGAAGCACCGGTGTAACTGATAAGATAAATTATGCCCAGGGTATCTTTACTTTGTCATGGCGTCTACTCAGACAAAGTAATTCTTTTAAACACTATATTTTGTAGACATCAGCTATGAGAAGTTTTCACAACTTGATGTAAAAAACTTTTTTTTGATTATAAATGCTGATGTGAAAATGAGTGAACAGCTATGTTTCCGCATTGCTTCCAAACGCAGGTATGTTATGCCTGAACTGGTGGATGTGGATTGCTTCTGTATCGCTTCGTTGATGACTAATGGGGTTAAAGGGAAATTCATATTAGCAGCTACAGGTTAACATCCTCGAATATTTTTAAGGTTTAGTTAAAGAGCATAGGTGTTTATTTATTTGGCACAACAACAAGAAATTTGCTAATGCATTTTACTTAATAAAACACACATTTTACATTGTGGTGCATATTAAGCCCACTTTGATTTTAGGTGGGCCAAATCAGTGAAACTTCAAAATCTGCCACATTTAATCAATTAAATAACTTAACGGAAGACAAGCAAGAGCAATTTTAACAGTCTGTCACAGGTTTTGATGATAAAGAAAAGCTGTGTCAGCATAAGTCTTTGGGGGTTAAATTGTAAAAAGAAAATGTGTGAAATTACAAAAATCTCTCATTCTATTGTTTAATATATAAGAGTTGTATAAATACTTTTGTTTATTGTGAAGGGCCATGGAGGACATCTTTATCAGCAGGAAAAGCAGTAAAACTTGTGAAAATGAGACAATTAAAGCCCCAAATTTATGTCTTCTTTCACATTTTCCAAAACCATCCAATGGGCTGGATTGAAGTCTTTGCCGGGCTGATTCTGGACCAGACGGCTTATGTTTGACACCCCTGGTCGAAACTGCTGCTTCAGCTAGCTAGTTCATACTGTAGCTCGTTCATTGATAAGACTAATCCCTCTTGCAATAGCAATGCTATTCTGCAACTATCCGTGTTTATATTGATGACAAGCAATAAAAGTAACACTAGCACTGTAACTGAATGGTTGTTTTCATACTTGGTTAATCTGAAAGTCTTTTCTCAATTAACTCGTGAAATATTTTTTTTTAATCTCAAATCCTAACTTTACCATCAATGCCTTTAGACCCCTTTCGCTCAATACATGAGCTACTGATCGGTCTTAGTTGAAAATCAGTTTCATGTTTGTCCGTTTCCTGTCTCCTACAATCAATGTGGGATTGAAGTGCAGACTTTAAAAAAATGATTTCAGTAAATTCTTAGAAATTGCACTTACTTTGGTACAAACACCATATTTCAGATGCTAAAAATGAATGTCACTAACATATTTTTTAAATGTAAGTACTGCTTTTAATACTTGGCTGAAAGTCCTTGGCAGTGATTGCCTGTCTGGTGCCCTGTCAGACCTTTACTGCAGCCACCTTCAGTTGCTGCTTGGTTGTGGCCCTCTCATTTAAAGCATGCTGTTGGGTTTAGATCAGGTGACTGATTTGCCCATTGAAGAGTTTTTTGTTTTTAATTTAATTAAATTTTTTTGCCTTGAGAAACTGTTGGGTTGTTTTTGCAGTATGCTTTGGGTTTTTATCCATCTGCACTGTGAAGCACTATCCAATCAGTGCTTCACCTGCAGATTTCACCCTGCTGCTTCTATCAGCCATCACATCATCAAAAAACACTAAGGACCTGGTTCCACTGACAGCTGTACATGCCCATAACATCACGCTGTCTCGACCATGTTTTTACATCCTTTGGATAATGAGCCGTACCTTCCCTACTTCATACTTTCTCCTTCAGTCACTCTGGTACCAGTAAATCTTGGTTTCAGCTGTAGAGAAGCTACATGCTTTTTAGATGTTCTGTCCTTCCTTAGATCTTTCTTTCTTTGTTAAACCCCTTGAATTAAAGCTTAAAGTCTGCACTTCAATCACATATTGACTGTTTATTTTGAAATCCACTATGGTTGTGTACACAGGCAAAAAGGGTAAAAAATCTGTATTTTTGTTCAACAAATAACGTCCCTAACTGTAAGTTAGAAGTATAAGTATGAAGTATGTCGTGAGTTGCACTAATTTAACGGTTTGTCACGGATGACGGCAATAAAAGTAGGTATATTTTAGACAATTTTAAGCACCATAATCAAATTAACCAAACTGATCTTTTGCTGCTGGTGTAGGCCTGTACTGGTCTGGGTGTTAATGGTCGACTAATTTGCTCTAACATTAAATGACAGTGATTACCTCTAGCTCAGGGGTACATTTCTGTACCATATGTCTGTCATTAGAGACATTTCTGGAGTTTATGCAGTATCCAGGTTTTTGTGGAGTGGCGAGTGCTGCCAAAGCAAACTAACGCTATCTAATTTGGGGGCACTCCAAGTTGGTAATGTCAGGTTGTATCGCAGCACTCTTCAGAGGAGGAATATTCATGCTGACACACAGCAGAGAGAAAAGGCAAGAGGACCTCACTAAAGCTGAGCACTACTATTTTCTTGTCTCTCATCGTTGGATTAATTCGCCAAGCCCGTTTGTGAACTTCAGTGTTTAAGCCAGAGATTTAGGAGACAGACCACAGGGACACACAGCAGAGAGGAAGCAGGATGATGTCATGGCATGGCAGTGATGGAGGGCGATGTTGGTTTTCTGGTTAGCTGGTGGATTTGGCTTTTCCCAAACATCCTCTGGTCTCATAGGAATTATCATTTACTCTACTTGTATTTAAATTTCTTGATTTAGGAAAAAAACATCCAATCGGGACAGAAAACAGGCGCAGAAAGAGATGTTACAGTAACACGATTTAATTCAAAGCAAATGTTAGACTATAATAAATGTTTCTTTTCTCCCTTTTTTTGTTTCTTTGGTTCCAGATTGTGTTTTGCTTGAGCAAAATCATGATTTCCACTCACAATAAACGCTAAAGATGATGGAAAGACGGCACCCTGAAAGCTGGTTCTTGTTGCCATTTTGATTTAAGTGTCGCTCTCGCACACAAGTAGCACGTTTCCTTTTTTTTGTTGGAAAACAATAAAATCTGCCAGAACTGCGAGGATGACACATAAGCTCCATTTATCTGTAGGTTGTGGTGGGAAATTTGGCTCCAAGATTAAAGTTATCGTCGAAGATCCGAGAAATGCTTTCATGTCTTCTCTGTGAAATGCCCCTCCTCTTTGTAATGCTCAGACTCTGGCTTAATCCATCAGTGCAAGCTTTGGACTCAAAACATTTTGTGACATTAAAGCCTTTCAATTACTGCTGTAAAAATGCACCTCTTTAAACATGAAACAGCGCCACACGCTCGTGTCTTAAGAAAGCATTAGGTCAGTGAAAAGCGAATGAAATCGTATCATGTCATTTCACTTTAATGGCCAATCTTTGCGTTCTTTGAGCTCTAAGCTAAAATAACACCATGGGACTCTGTTAGCAATTACTTGATTTATATCAGCGCTTGGCTACAACTAAACAGGCTAAAAATAGCTTTAGTGAGGTCTTTGAGAGCACTTTATGGGAAAGCATCTTTTACTGTATGTGTAGGCCGTGTTTTCAGACAATAGCATTTGTTGCCGTGGGAGTTTTGCTTTTAACAGCGATTTCATTTGTTCCCTCTGTCTGTGCTTGACATTTATTCTCATAAAATGTATTTCCATGTTGTCATAAAGTTTGCCTTCAAAAACACTGCTAAATATATTGTTGGAACATGTGGATGTGCTCTTGCTGCTTGTGTCATGCCAGATATTAGCATTACATATTTTCCACCACGATAAGATCCTGTGAGAATATATGCTTGATTCCCATATTTGACAACAGTTTAGGTATAATTTGATGAGCCGCATTCACAACTGTCTTCTGATTCAGTCGTGCAAACGCCACCGCATTCCGCTTCAATTAAAAAAGCCAAACACTGCTGTCATCGCTCTCCAGCAGCTGTGCAAAGGCAGGACAGATGCACCGTGCAGCTTCTCCCAGTAAGCAGTTGGGATCCATCCATGTCAATTATATTCCGCCACAACAGTTGGCTGAGTGTGATTCATTATCTTAAGGTAATCATGAGCGCATAGTTTAATAGTGGATTAAACCAATTTGTGATCATCAACCCATTTTCAAATGAATGCCAAGGCTGCGCTGCTCTACTCTTAAAAATCTCAATGTACCTCTGCTCGCAGTACCTTTACCACTCAGCAGAGGCCACTGTGGCCAAGCACCTTTACTGGATGTTTGCCTTCAAGCCACATCTCTCCTTTCAGTCTCAATAGTGACCTCAGCTTGAGACCTGCTGGCAAAAATTCAGAGACCTGAAAATGACTTAAACACATAATAACTCGATGCACTTCTCCTGAAGTAGATGTCAATTTGGTGAAGCACATAATGTTTTTATTATTCTGAGAGCAATACTTCACCATGTTTGAGGCTGTAGATTGCAGCAACTTTGTGATGTCTTTGATCTGTGTATATATCGTCATGACTTTTGAAGCCCTATGCCCTGGTCCTACAGGAGAAAACGTGCATCTTTGAGTGAAGCACCACCGGCTGCTGGAAAAAATTGCACTTACACAGGCAGCTACAGTCATAGTCATACATTCATAGTCATATCAAGTTTGTCATTTAGTCGGATTTGTCCTTCTTTAACAAATTAGATGGGCCCAAATAGGATCTTATCCTATTTGGCTCCATTTATTGTGTATTGATGTTCAAAATGAAGTTGGTGACCTACAGCTCGAAGTTCAGCAAAAATGCTTTATTTGACTTTTATTACATTTTCCAACCATTAATGCCTGTTTAAAATATTGGTTCACAATTTAAAGCATTAGCCAACCATTTATAGCTATAATAATTCCTCCTGTTCTCAATGGCCATTAAGTTCATTCGGCTTTGTGCTGCTGTCTATGTTTTTCTCCCTCTCTCTATCTGGGTTATTTTGGGTCAGCCACATTTTGGAATATATTCCAGCTAACAAAAACAATAATGTCTGCCTTTCTTCAAACAACAATTGGCACGGGTACCATAGCTCTCTGTAGCTCTCAGAGCAGCTGTAGACATGAGTTTGAGGCATTGACAAACAGCGGCTGAGAAGTAGCACACCAAGCGTTCCATAAGGAAGCAGGTTTGTTAGGATAGGCAATTCAGGAAAGAAAGGTAGAGCGTAATGGATCCTCCAGTTATTTGCAATCTGTATTTCTGTTTTCTGCATGAAAATGACAAGCTTGAGTCATCAGTTCATTTAATCTACACGGTGGAAAGCATCATAGCCATTTCTTTGGGAAATGATCTCGAATCCGAATGGAGTTTTGTGTGTGCACCCGACCGGCTACGAAATCTCATAACAACCTGCAGATCTTGCTGAAATGGAGCAACATTAATGATTAAAGCAGATTCACAGTCGAACCGTCTGTGTAGATAAACAGCAAATTGTTTGCTGCAGAAGGCAGCGAGGGAATGTCTTTGTCATGTCCTGAACTCTAAAAAGAAGAAAAATTAGAAAGGTTTACGCGAGAAGTCCTAACTGCATTGTCTCTGCTTGAAGCTGCAGCCTGCTTTGTTCTATAGTAAATTCAGGCGGGAATCATTCTGTATGAAATGAAGAAAAATATTTAAATAACAAAGTGAGTTGAACTGCCAAGAAATGTAAAATAATTGAGCAGAATAATTTTCCCACATTGGTCTGCCAGTAAAACCAGATGGTTTATTTCATTCAATTCAATTCAATTCAATTCAGTTTTATTTATATAGCGCCAAATCACAACAACTTTTGACTAAAGGCGCTTTATATCATACAGTAGCTCCTATAATAATACATAGAGAGAAAAACCCAACAATCATATGACCCCCTATGAGCAAGCATTTTGGTGACATGGGGAGGGAAAAACTCCCTTTTAACAGGAAGAAACCTCCACCAGAACCAGGCTCAGGGAGGGCGGGGCCATCTGCTTGGGGTGAGAGAAGAAAAGAACAGGATAAAGACATGCTGTGGAAGAGAGACAGAGATTAATAACAGGTCAGTTCAATGCAGAGAGGTCATTCGTGGATAAATTAATGTTCCTAAGAGTGATAATAATAATAATGGATGTAATATGAAAGATAACATTGTAAACAAGGAGTGTTAAGTTTGACGGACACGGCTGGATCATGATGATGAAATGATGTAGAAACCGAGCAGATCTGCAGATTTTGGGTAAATCCCGTGTCCGTTAGTATTTGCTCTTCCTGCCACAGTTCAGAAGCTCAGAAGCACGTGATCTGATGTGGAGCCAGACAGTTGTTTGTTGTCGGACTTATCGCTCTCTAAGACATTAAACACATACTGATAGCACTGGGGTCCCGAAAGCATCGCCGCATTTACAACCTGAATGTCAGATGTCAGGGTGGGAAAAAAAGTATGTGAAAGTTTCATCGTCACACCTTTTCATCTGGGAAGAATAAAGAAAGAGAAAGCAGCAAGAGAGAATCAGTGACCACATCAGACACATTCTTGAAGTGTCAAGGGTTAAAAGGAACCCGTTGGGTTGAGTGCACATGCTTCCAATTAGGTCTTAAATAGGCAAGAGGAAACAGTTGATTTAGGAATATTACTGAAGAATGACTTTAATTAGCCTAGAGACCAAGGGGCCCTGAATGTGGGCACCGCTGTCAGCACTGAACACTACACAGCATTAATCAGCAGCAGCATCAACAGGGGCTCACTGGGGACTGAACTCTCCAAATAAGACAATGAGCAATGATATTTGTTTGTCATTATTGTCCTGGCGAGTCATATCTATTGACAGCGGGTTGAAAAGAAAAGATGAAAGTATAGTCGGTGGAAGAGGCGATGACTGTCTGAGAGGAACAAAGATTCAGCCCCGCTTGTTGTGTTTTACTCCTCACTAGAAACCACGGCATTGTTGTTTCCCACTGACACAGCTGGATTGCGACTGCTGTGACTTTCAAACCATCAATAGGCTCATTTGAAAGGCAAATAGGACTAAATTGAATGTCACTATATTGCTTCATGCAAAGCCTTTTTATTAGATTGCAAAAGCTGTGATTCATATTCCGAGCACTTCCAAATGCGGTGTTGTTTCTTGATGTACGGTAAATTAGGCACCGTTTTTGATTGTTTTCATCAACCTAAGCTGCTTTGTTTCTTCAATCAGTTTGTTTTGTGTGCGAAATGCTTCATTGACATATTTTAACAGGCTTAAGTGTATTTAGATGAAGATTATAGCAATGATCAAAGAGGATCCCATTCCCCGGAAAATCTTCCTCTGTTGGTTTGCCAGTTCAAAGAAGTCATCATGATTTATCAACTTAAATAATATTTTCTTGTAACGCACTGATGCTTAGTCGGGATCCTGTTTTTGGCTGTTAGCCTACCAGAAGGAATGCTAAAATATGAAGCATACCAAACAGCTGGTGTGCTAAAATCTTTTTCCTGTGCCCTTCTCAGCTAGAAAGATGCAACATTTGTGCTTTTACAGCATTTCAGTTACGAGTTCCTTCTTCTTTTGACTGCTTCGCTTAGGGATCACCACAGCAGATCATAATCGTCACACCAACCCTCTGCATCTCCTCTTTACTACATCAGTCAGCCTCCATTATGGTCTTTCTCTCTCTCTGTGCCTCTGAATATGCCTTCCCCCTCACTTTTACTTTGTTTAACCTATTAAAATCTTTCCAGCTGTACTAAAGTCAGCAATTCCCATTTACAAATACAAAGAGAGTCTCATATAACGTGACACTATTTCACGTGTTTTTAAAGACTCGCTGTTTCTGTGTCTTTGCAGAAAATACACTCATTTGTGTAGTGCTCAAAATAAAGTTTGAGGGTCTTGTGAATTCTGTGTTAAAAACAGAAGGCGTGGGGGGAGGTGGTCTCAACTATATATATATATATAATAAATAGAAATATGGGAAAAATGGGAATATACCTTGGATTTTTCATTCTGATATACAAAAGTGAGAACACGAGCAGAAGACTGAAAACAATCTGATGCTTCATTTGTCGCTGAAGGCGTACTTGGTGTGATTCATCACCACGAGCACATATGCACTGAGCATTATGTGATGGCTTGGGAGTTAATAAAGTTAAAGTTTCTTTCCACAGTGGTTACAGTTGCAGTGTGATGAAGCTTATTACTGACAAACCAAATTCTTCTTTAGATTTTCCTTTTTGGTATGTCTGAGCTCTCGCTCAGTAGGCAAAGCTGGGGAGATTCGTTTAACTGTTTTTCCCAACTTTTTAAGGTAAAACGTAAGTGCGCATCTGTCTAAATGTGTGTGTATGTGTGTTTTATGATGTTCCACAGGGAAGTCATCTAACCTTGCAGCTTTCATGGGTTTCATGAGCTGATTAGCTACTCTAACTTATGAATCTGTAATTGACGCACCCAGCGCCTTCATCTAAAATCAGTTTATATAAACTATAAGATGTCAGAAATACCAGCTTTGTATCTTTGGTATAACCCCCCCCCCATCTCCCCCATTATTTGGTGTTTTATATCAGTAATTACATAGCAAGCCTCTTCTTATTTGAGCTACCTGGCTAATAGTTTGTAGTGCTTGACATGAGTCATATAATCTGTTGTCACAGTCGTTCCTTTTAACTGCAGTTATTTAGAATGAATGCCATTTACGGCTTTTTGCTGTCAAGGCCTGTCGGTGGTGAAGAGTAGCTAAAGCTGCGTCTACTAGGTTTTTATTTGCAATTACATTCCTTTTTTATTCTCTTCCAGAGTGTTTCTTTTTAACGCACTCTTTGTACATCTTCTTCACTTTATTACAGGGGAGAGTTTTTGTTCCGTGTACAGCTACAGATGATACTAATGGTTACATTTATCTGAGCCTCTGACAGCAACAAGAGTAAAATATACAGCAGTTAATGAAACCATAACCCAATACAATAGCCTAATACACACTTTCTTGGCTAAATTTCAAGTACATCTTTCAAATGTACTTTTACCACCGATCCAATTTACATTTCACTGGGAGTATTTGCAATCTGCAGTATTTTAAATTTTTTTTAATAATGTTAAACAATGTTCCAGAGTTTTAAAACATGATGCATTGTTTCATATGTTTAAATCAGTAATAGTTTATTAGTGTAGTTTATTAGCCAGCTGAATAATTTATTACAAGTAATGCCAACAACAAAAAAGCGTGCATGACATTGTTTAAATCTATGGATTCTTTTATTTTTCACATTCACACTTATGGACAATAAGATATTTGGATGAGTTCTGGCATTTCTCACTTTTTTTTTTTATATATATATATTTATGTTTTCTTATCTTATCTTTCAATTAATTAATTGGGAAAATAACTGCTTAGTTTACAATGAGACCATATTTGACTTGTAATAAAATTCCTTTACGCTTTTAGTACTTTTACTTAAGCAAATGATCGCAGTATTTCCACCAGCAACGTTTGTTTCCATTTTTCCCTCCCTCACAAATCAAATGTGTCAGTGCCTTGTGAAGCTCTTCTCTGATTTCATCTCATCTTGTTGCAGGTGCACTGCTAATCATCACTTTATCAATTCAGTTGTATTATGCATTCCTCTGATGGCTCCCACGAGAAGTGCTTTGCTTTCAAACAAGTCACCCGAAACTAACTTTCCACACATTTATATGCAGGCATGGACTTAACCAGGTAGAGAGCTACCTAAGATGATTCTGGGTAATTATGTAGCAATTACTCAGGCGATTCAGTGGGCCACTGAAAGAAGCAGCACATTAAAACCATTATGGGGCTTTGACAGCTTCTCTTAATTGATTGATGCACAGCAACTAGCTGGTGATTACCATGCTGTGTGCTCATATGAATCATCTCACATTAAAAAAAAAAAAAAAGGATTTCAGCCATACATCACACTCCAGAGAGCAGAAGAACATGGATTAAAAATTTACATGTAAGGGAAGGGCGTTAATGAATCCACAGATGTTAGAATATTATCATCGTGATGATGTGCGAGCGTGTGTGTGCGCATTCATGCAGGTGTGTCTTTGTGAATATGCTGGTCCATTATGTGTAATAACTGCAGAGTTTCCTGTCAGAACATTTTGTCTCTTCGCTTGACTTCACACTCTGACTGTTTTTAGAAAAACCTGCAATTTTCTTTCCTGTCCCTAAATAGACTTTGTCTCAGAGGACTGAGTTCTCTCAAGACTGATGAACAAGCGAACTCAGACTGAACGATTACAAAGCTCACAAGGCTTTGTAAAGTTGATAATTGCGTACATGAAACAGGTTTGACAGTAGTGAAACTGAGACGGTCTTAGAAGGTTTCCTCTTACTGTTTGAATACAGATGGTGTGATTTCATTCATAGGCCTTTTTGAACCAATAAAGTAGTGCTGTAGCCTAGTTACCAAGACTCCTTCAAGGTCACATAGTCAACAAGAAGCAAAACTCCACTGAGTCCATTCACTGTGTGGGCAACATTTATTTTTTTATTTTGTATATATTCAATTTTTTTTTCTTTAAGTAGTTTTGAGTGCAGTAAAAAAAAACCTGCAACGTGCATGCTTTTGTTATTTGCCCTGTTTAAACCCATTTTGATATACTTGGCATCATTTTGAGGATAATTAGTAGCAGCATTCATTTCGCTATATAGTAAAATTGACATTAAACACCACAGTTGTAATAATCATAGTTTCTAAGTAAATCTTTAAGTTGGCCTTGAAGTCTTTAGTGGATGTAAGCCAAATTTATATGGATTGTTAACATCGTCCCACTATACACCTCTACAAAATTATATGAGAATTTTTTTTAAAACTTCTATATAACAGGTTTACAGACAGCATGACATGCATGCATACGCTACTACACACCTAACCTCCTTTGCATAAGTTAATGCACCACAACATAACATGTAGACTGTTGGTGAAACAATTGAAGCTTTTTTCACTTTCTTGTGAGAAGTTTGGTGTGACAGAGCAGAGGTTTTGCTCCCTCTCATGGTTTTTTACTTAAAAAGAAGTCGATCTTATATTCTTTACATATAACTGAATGGGACTGTCACTACACAAGAATTTTCAAACTTGATGTGATAGTTAGTAAGCGTCGAGGATTTTGCTATCATTTGAATACCGCAGTGAGAAATGGCAAAATAAGAAGTCAAACAGTGCTTCAGTCTGGGACTTTTATATACTTTTTAGACACAATTAATTGTGTTATTCTGTCAAATTAACACAATTAATAATGGTCAATATGGATAGAATTTTCTGCCTAGTGCTAAGAACAATATCATTTTTTTTATCAGCCATAGCCGTCTGCTGTTACCTTAACAGTGCAAATGTATCATTTTGACTCAGTGGATTAGAGAGAAAGTAATGTTTGCAGACCCAGTTATTTAATAAAAAACAGTCTATCATTTCATCCTGGAAAAAGATTAATAGAAATATTTTAAAAACCCAAAGCGTATGTTAACGTGCAGGCGATAACTGTAAAAATCAGTTCTGATGACTTACTATGGCGAGAGTCAGGGGCACCGTAAAGGGGTGGAAGGTTAGGACGATTCTAAGGGCCCAGGCTGAGGAAGGGCCCAGAAGACCAGATCCCCTTTTTTTCTTATTTCTTTTCTCTTTTTAATATATTGTCATGGCGGGCTGTGTTTAAGCGGGCGGAGGTGTGGATCCAAGGTGCAGGACTCGGAGGCAGAAGGTAGATGCAAAAACCACAGCTTTATTGCTGGCACGAAAACAATAGCAGACGAGGCAGGCCTAGACGAGGCAGGCCCAGACGAGGCAGGACCAGACGAGGGGGAAGCCGGATGAGACGGGGCAGGACCAGGCGAAGGCGAAGCTGGACCAGACGTGGCAGGGCCAGACGAAGGCAAAGCTGGACCAGACGTGGCAGGTGCAGGTGGCGACCGGGCGGACTTCTATGAACCGTCAGCAGACCTGAGGATGTGCAGGCTGGTTCCCCTAGGAAACCCAGCAGACGAAGCTTGACGCTGGCCGGGCTCTCCACAACTTCCAGCCAACCCAGAAGGCTGAACGGGCCCCTCGGACCCTCCAGCGGAGACGAGAAGGTGCTGGCCGGGCTCCCCAGAACCCCCAGCGGACACAGGAGACGGCTGAACGGGCCCCTCGGACCCTCCAGCGGAGACGAGAAGGTGCTGGCCGGGCTCACCAGAACCCCCAGCGGACACAGGAGACGGCTGAATGGGCCCCTCGGACCCTCCAGCGGAGACGAGAAGGTGCTGGCCGGGTTCACCAGAACCCCCAGCGGACACAGGAGACGGCTGAACGGGCCCCTCGGACCCTCCAGCAAACAAGAAGCTGAACCAGTAGGCACGGGGGCCACAGCGGGCGGTTGAAGCTCTAGAACAAACAGCATGAAATTCT
>VUQR01024597.1:0-18026 GCA_015108515.1 Hemichromis elongatus
ACCAAAAAATAAAAATTCATAATCAAAATTGTAAAATTATTACGACTCCTCGGCTGCAGAATAATAGAATTAGTGACACTGTCACTAATTCTATTATTCTGCAGCTGTCACTGTGACATCAGTAAACAGTTAGCAAGTGAAGAGCAGCCATCCAGTTATTTTTTCCTGTTACTTGGCCTTATTTTCAAAATGGAAGATTACATATCTAAACTGAAAGAATTTTCTAAACTGGACTTTCAATCGAAGAAGGACTTCATTTATAAGTAAAGGTATGACGATAATGTTTTTTTATAAGTTATTTTTTCTATGCTAGTTTGTATATGTAAAGAATGCGCTGATATGAAATTTTAAACAAAACTGGTTAACTGTTGCCAATAAAATGGTGAATAAGCTACTCTGTAGGGTTCATATGTTTGTAAATCTGACTGTGATGACGTCAGTGCCTCACCAGCCATGAACCTCACCGCACGTCACTGATATGAAAGAATATTATATTACAAAATTTTTGTGCATTTTTTGTAGAGCTCTCTGCACACAGGGAGTTTTATTGTTCTGTTTTATTTCTTCCTCAGTTGCGTTCAGAAATTAGTAGACAGGTAGGTTCCGAGGCATGAGAGCAGGATGGCATGAATTTATAAATGTAAGGTTATGGTTATGGGTTAGGCATGGATAACATTGTGGTTAAGGTTAGGAATGGTTAAAGTTAAGGTTAAGGTTATAGGGTTAGAGCTACAATTGAAAGCCATCAAGCAGCTAAACAGCAATCTGGAGCATCTCATGAGGATGCCTTGACAAATTGTCAGTATGTTTTGCTTTGGGAATGAGAATGCTCTGCAATACAGGTGTGTGTGTTTGTGTGTGTATGTTTTTATTTATGTTATTTATTTGTTTTGCTAGTTTTTGTTTGCCTTGTGTGTAATTACACTGATGACCATCTATCTTTGTTAGTTGGCCCTTGTTTAATAATTTTAGTTGGGGCTTAATACAACCACAAATTGCTGTTGAATATAAATGTCTTATAGTGAGACTTACTAGAATTTCGATTTTGTCTTTTCACAAACTGATAACCAGCCCAAAATGTTTACATTATCCTAGGCTGTACAAATCTCATATCCCGATATAAGACATTTATTGTCCCGACAATGATATAAAGCACAAAAAATAAAAAAAAATTTCTGTTAATTCTGTGAATCTCGTGTAGCTCGACTTGAGTGATGTGTTTTCAGCTGGACGTCGTGTACCCGGAGGGACGATGCGATATCCTCATGTTGGCGTTGTTCCCAGATCATCATATTTATGTTTTTCAAGGGTCAACATTACAACTTACCAATCACCTTCTTCTGACGTCATACTTTTGCGACTTCGAAAAATAGCTGCCTTACAAAAACATGTTGTCAGGCAAAATTGCAGTAGCTTCCGTCATCACTTTACAAACATAAGTGAAGACAATTTGAACTAAGAGACCTACACTAATGGTTGTGTGCTGAATGTATGAATCAAAAGGGTTAGGGTTAGGGTTAGTTTCAAGGCGGGTCTTTCGAAGTCGCAGAAGTATGACGTCAGAAGAAGGTGATTGGTCGCTTGTAATGTTGACCCTGGAAAAACATAAATATGATGATCTGGGAACAACGCCAACACGAGGATATCACATCCTGCCACCCGGAGACAATTGTTTTAACCGATGCATGAAACTATATATTTTGAGACATAAGTTGTTATGACCGCTATTTTCTTTATAAGTATTTATTACACGGTGTGCTGCGGAGAAAAGTCTGTTCTAACGTTTAAGTCTAAGGTTTATTTTTTAGCACCTGACGGTTCTTTTTTGCTTCTCATTCGCAAATAAACTGCACACTCTTTCATGTGAGTTTTTATTTTGAAAAATCTCAACAGGATCTTCAGCTTTATTGTGAAAGGTTTATGTGGAAAATAAACAAGCCGACGACGGAGCCACGACATGGTTTTACCGTCGTTGCTATGTTAAATAAAAGAGAAAGAGAGAACTTAGAAATTAATATAGCCAGTACAGTGACAAAATAATGAAAAATATTTCCGTAAACAGTTTATTTTGCGACACCACAAAACAAACGATAGCGTAATATGAAATGATAGTTTGTTTGTTTTTTTATCGTCATCCTATATATATCTATATATATCGAACAGCCCTACATTACCCATTGAAACAATGTGCAAGAACTTAACCTATCTTAAAACTAAAAACCAAAGGTCTTTCCTTTCATGTATTTTGGTCTGGGTCTGTAATAAGAACAATATATTGCACATCTAAAAAGAATAAAACTGAACTCAAGAAACTCATGACCTTTTAGCACTTAAAGACATCCAGCACAGCATTCAGCTAAATGTATGTGTTAAATGAGTAATTTATGAAGCCAAATCAGAACACTTACCTTGTTTTTGTTTCACTAACAAGTGGTTGGTTTGTTAACCTGCAGTGGTTCAGGCACAAGTGAGTCGTCTGGAACAGCAAATGCTCTGAAGCTGGCAAATGATTACAATAAATCAGTTACATGTCTAAACTGGCAACATCTGATTATCAGTTTGAAAATTAAAGATTATTTAACATAAAGACTGGTCTCTAATTGTATATGCATGTAGCATATTATGAAATAAGGATATATATATATATATAAGGATTTGTGTGCTCAAAAAACCCAAATAATGCCAGCAGGTTTTTATCCCATGTCTGGATTGTAAAAGTAGATACAGTGTGGCAGGAGAGAGGGCTGTTATTCTACCTTGAAGGTAGAGAACATGCGCCTGTTGAGTAGTAAATATTTTTATTGTACACATTTTTATTATACAAACAAAAAATTCTTACCAAATGAGGAGCGAAAACTCAAGATGAGCAGAGTGGAGCTGAGACACGCTGTTACCTTCAAGTTAGTCAAACTAGAACAAAGAACACTTTTATACATTTCAGCAGCATCGCATTATATAATCATTCACGTCATCACCTTCATGACCAGCGCACCAGTTCTAAGAAAATTTACCACTTGTCTGTTTTTGTTTCAGAATTTTAATGCCAGTGAAATAGTTGTTGTACATAACAACTTCACCATGCTTCACTTCTCTGTTTTAAGCCCATATATGGAGCATAAAGAAAAAACACACAAACAGGCTTATAGAGATGTGAGAAAAAAACAGACAAAATGCAGCATGTTTTCAAAGGCGCTGTTGACCTCAGAGGGAAAGCAGCGATGTGGAAATGACACACTTTCCAATAGTTGGGACAGTTACAAAGCTTTCATAGTTATGAATGAGTGAAAAGATTTTATTAAACATTTGAACATAAAGTCTTTTGCGATACATGTTTTGAAACGACAAGGATCAGGCACATCTAGTACAACTAGAGCAGCCAATAAAAAACGATATACAAGCAGAGCGGCTCTCGGAGGACTTAGACTGCGAAGGCCGAGTCCTCAGGAGGATACAGCCTCTGAATTTGGACACTCCCTGTGACATTTAACTTATTTTAACCCATAAATAAATGCTGTAAAATTAAAGTTTTATATATATATATATGTTCTGCTAATTGTATGTAGCTAAAGTGTTTGTAGCCATGAGTGCACCATTGTTCTGATAAACCATCCTACTTTGGCAAAACGTCCTGCCGTAAGTAGTTTATGTACATTTCTGCTGTCACAGAGTAATTGCAGCACACATTTAAGTAGGTATGACGGTTTGCTACTCAACTTTGCCCATCAGAGTATGCTTGTGGCTCATATTCATAAAACCAGGGTGGTTTGCCACTTAATTTTACCCGTTAAACTATACTTGTAGGTCACATTCACAAAGGTATGATGGTTCACCACTTAATTTCGTGTTGTGTTCATGTGTAGAAACAACAGGTAGGATGGATTCCCAGAACACCGGCTGTGTGCCTGCTTGTTGCCCCTGGCGTTGCCGCTGCCAATTTTTTGTTTATGTGCTTTGTGTTTTCTTCTGTTAATAAAGTTCCTTAACCTTTGACACTAACCGGGGTAGCCTCACGTGTTAGCCCCTTACACCCCTAGCTGAGCTGGGTGTTAACACCTCAGCAAAGACATGCTTTCACAGCATCACAGTGGTGCTGTGGAAGCATAGAAGGCTATATGGCTGAACTGACATTTTTTTAATGGTGTAAATATCACATGTTACCAGGATATTGTTGGTAACCACTTGCTTTCTTTTTTTTCCTGCCACTCAGCATCTTATGGCTGCTAATGCTCCCTGTCACAAAGCTGTGAACTGTTTAAGCTCTACATGAATATAATAGTCATCAAACCTATCACTGTGCTTTTCATTGGTTTAGATGTAATGCCTCTAACCGTGATTGTTATTATTTGCTCTGTAAATTCAGCACAGAGGGGAAAACAGTGTCATAAACACATAAGAATGATATTTATCATTAAAGCTATGAGGACATGTGCCATAAGAGAAAATGCTGATAAAGTTTAAACAACGTTCACAGATGGACTTATTTTGCTTTACGACACAATCTTCCAGTTTTAGGATCTATGAAATTTTAAAAAACATAATAAAATTGGGACGATTCCAGCACAATTAATCTTGTCATCACTGTTCAGCAGAAGCTGGTTAGGAAAGGTTGAAAAGTGTAGCTTAATTTTTACATGAGTTCGCAAACTGCTGGTTACTTTCTGAGTACACAAGGCATCCGAACTACTTCAAAATGCAACACTAAGCAAAGATTTGTTTTCACAGCATCACTGTGAATACCACAGTCTACCACAGACAGCTCAGTGTGTGAGATGTTCACTGTGCAGTGTAAGCTTCCTGAAACTGGTGGTGTCCATCTGCAGAGAAGGCATCTTTTAAGCCGTTGTTGCACTCCGACTTCACTGAAAAGTGTGTATTTAGAAAAAAACTCAGATTGGTCAGGCAGATACTATAAGAGTCGTATACTGACGATCAGGGCTTCTCAGTACTGTCCACTCATTAAAAAGTAGTGTAATAAATTATTTGAATATAAATCTCAGCAGGAGCCTGTGGATGTCTCATGTGTCATTTGCAAATTAAAGGAACATTTAAATGTGGTTTGCTTCGCATTAATGTATTTTTAAATAACTATGACAACTTCAGGCACATAACTTCAGTACTATACTAAAAAAAACATTTATAAATCCCTGAATTGTGCACAAAATGTGATCTAATCTTCGTCTGACACAAGTAGGAACAACACACCGAACATGTTTTACCTCTTTATTTAACACACAAGAAAAAACACAAAGTTATCCTGAGATTTCATATATGAGAAAACAACAACTCCAAACAAGCGTTTCTGGTCAGACATGCACAGCGTTCAGGAGGACAGATGTCCAGAGACTGTCCCATTCTGTGGGAGTCAATCTTACGCTGCTTATGCTCACCTCTGCTGAGAAGAATCAGTGATCGACTTCCAGTCACTTAATCAATTAATCAATTATCCAGTTAAGACAGATTATTATAGATTTCAAAATCTTATTTGGTTTTTCATATATACGTATTTTCATTGATATTAACTTTAGTAGCTTTTTTGCCATATTTTTGAAGTCACTCATAGTTTACAACAGCATAATAAAACTGGAAATTCAGTTTTTGATTTTCCCCTCCAATAATTTTAGTCGCCCCGATATGGCCACCCCTATGAAAAAACTTCTGATGCCGTCACGTGTCCAGAGATAGTAGTCAGAGACTCACACTGACAGTTTTGCACTTCAAAGAAAAACGTGAATGTGGTCTGTTTCACACAAATATTTAGAAGTATTCAAAAGTGGAAGAAACAAGTATTTATGCTTCATAATACATGTATTTACTTTTTAATGTAATTGCATAAATGTTTGAAAAGCACATATCCGCATTTAAAATTGTAACCACTGCGTACAAACTCTCATACCTGCAGTTAACTCATAACGTGGTTGTAATATATCTACCTCATAGACACATTTCAGATAATAACACACAAGCTTTCCATTAGATAATTTTGTGGTTTTAGAAACCTTTCTTTTAAAATCTCCTCTAGCAAACATCTATAAACTAAGATGTTAAACTTAAAGGGTATGTAACAAAGTGTGGACAGAGTCTGACTGATGAGACTCTTATTTCTTCACCTTTCAACAGATAATAAAACAAATTAAAAGCAAGAGGGATATTTAAATGGAGCAGCAACTTTTAAAAACCCTGATGCTTCGCTTTCTCTAGGTGCACCGGCAGGCCGTTTTATTGTCGTCTTCTTATCATTGGGGTCCTTTCCCAAGTAGGGAGATGCACTGCAAACATATTTGGTGCCCAAATCCGTGGCCATCCAGAATCCTGGAGTGAAACTGAAAACTATGTACTCATTTGTGACTCGGAGCAACAACTACACCTCATTATCATTCCATTTGACACATTCGGTGCTTTGTCTCACCATTTCGCCGCTTGTTTTAAAGAGCCGGCAAGTAAATAAACAACACATGGAAGATGCAGGTCGTCTCGTCTAACGTTTCACGCATGCGCGGTTCTGCAAAGTCATCGTATTTGGCCGTTTTAATGTGAAAGCACAAGTCTGATGTAAAACAGAAATGAAAACATAACGTCGAGTGTTTTGGAAAACATTGGCTGCAGCACAACTTTTACTAGAAAGACAAACCACTTCTGGGTTGTGCTGCAGTTTTCACATGTTCACAATAACTAGAGTGTAGCTCGTAGTGGACAGTGTTAGTCTGTGTGAATGGGGCCTTATTCTATATTGTCAGACATTATATGTCTGCTATTTACTATAGTAGAACCTGAGGCAAACATGAACACAGCATTTATTTGGTTAAAAAAGATATCTCTCATATTCTCACTGTAAAGCTAATTTAACTATTCTAACTATTTAACTATTAATAACTATTCAATAAGCATTGTTTTGAAAATAATTATTATTATAGCTTAAACAATATTTTGATATGAAGACAAATATTCAACAAAGGCAATACCATTTTTTAATTGTTGATGATGGACTGAAGGGGAAAATGCATTGATATGATTTTATTATGTTCAGATGTTTAGATAATGTTATACATTCAAGCAATATGCATTGACACCCTGAGATAAAACAGTGAGAACAGCTGTACACAAAACTACAAAAGCCAACTCAAACATATACTTTAGTATATAATGTAATACATTAGTCCTGGTTTCTACTTACATGCAAATCTAAAAATCAAGTGGAATTAAGTGTATATAAGCATTAGTATTGAACTATTTCTTTTAATTCAACATGTTTCATTACTTAAAATGATCTTCTGCACCACAAATATTCAGCTTTCATTCACATTACCAACAATTACCGTGTCAGACATAAAATACAAAGATGGCTCTTATGTACTGGCTCAGGTAGGGTAAAGGAAACAACATGTAAACAGATGTTATATTTATTTGTTCAAACACAAGAAAGATATTTTGGAAAAACAAAACTGCTGGGTATCAAACAGCCCTGGAGTGCTGCAAAAACAAGTAAAGAAATGAAAAAGTGGCTAGTTCGTGTTCAGTTTGTTAACTAAGCTCCAAAAGAAATAACAGAATCAAAGCAAAAAAACAAAAACAAAAAAGCGGCACTCTTCCCCCCGGTGTGACTAATAGATAAAACAGTCCATGTGTGAAATGTGTGTGTGAATATAAGACTAGTTATCGACATCCCCTAGACTGTAAAAGTATCACAGAAATACAGTTACCTTTGGCACTGTGTCACAAGCCAGCCATCGCTGATGGACTGCACAGGCGGCTCTAATGATGAAAGAATCATAAAAGTGGAGCGTGTTGGAGCATGTTACTGTTACAACATGTTAATGTCTTGAACCACAAACTCAAAACAACACTAGTTTCAGGAACTGTTTGGTGTTCTGTAATTTCTTTGAAGTTTTAGAGAGATTCAAGTTCATTGTGTGTTTAGCTACACGTTAACAGTCTTCAATGCAAATTTTTGTTTCCACTAAAGAGAAAAACATATATTTTGTGATTTCCTGAACATACTAAATCTAGTTGTTAGCCATCTAAGACCATAATGTCTTCTGCAAAGTGCACAGGTAAATTATGTTTACAAGCAACTGCAACATATCTGTTAGTAAGGAGATTACCATCATACTACATTTTGGTTTTCTGGCTCCCTCATTCTTTAGTTCACATTTAACAACTCTGAACTTTTTGTGACTTTTTGTCATGTTAAGATTTGTATCAAATTTTCCTTGAACACAAATTTTTTTGACCTCACTTGGGTAATCAAGGATGAATGTGTTGGTATCTTTACAGCTATTGTCAAGATTGTAGATCTGTTTCTTCTTTATAACCACATCACATTTCTTCTCCGTCATGCTGTCATCTATGTGTTGTCTTCTGAACTTGTCAAAGCGGCTTTCTTCACGCTGTGAACTCTCAGTGGCAAAGAGCAACAAACAGATCAACAGGATCCTCATTATTATCTAGTGAAGAAAAAACAGAAACATTCTGGTTGAGAATTTTATCCAGAAAAAGCACATATTTTTGCAAAATATATTAACTATATTTGGGTACTCTGGGTTGTGTTGCTTACTAACTTTTTAGTAGGAAATCTCATGCATTATGAAACCTCAATAAATCTGCATTTTATCACCTTATAACTATCCTGTCTCAGAGTAAGGTTAAACATTAGTTCATGCATTTCCTCAATCTACATGCTAATTTGTGGTTGCTAAAGTAGAATGCAGACCCTTCAACTATCAGACCCCTCTCTTGTTGAGCCTGCTCCCATTTTGGCTTTAAAGGCCAACAAATAACCCTGGATCAGTTGAATGATTCCTTCGTGAAATTGCTTTTGTCTTTTGGTGCTGGGGGGACTTCTCATACACTCAGACATTCCCCTCCACTATATTGCCAAAAGTTTCCACTCATCTGCCTTCACACACATAGAAATTTGAATGTCTGTGAAGGTTCTCAGTCATCCAGGTCATCGTAGTCTAAGGATGATTAATGTCAAAGCAACATGTCTTTCAAAGACATGCAGAACCTGAAGAAGCTTCTCGGATGAGAGGTGAAACATCTTTAAGCAACCTAAAGAAGTCCAGACGCTTTTTTTTTTTCTCCACACTCCATAAACTTGAATGACATCCTATTCTTAATCCATAGGGTCTAATATGATGTCGGCCCACCTGTGAAGGCTTTTCACAATGTTTAGTGTGTGTGTGTGTGAATTTGTTAGGTCAGACACTGATCTCATACAGTAACTCGCAGACTCAGCTCTAATAACCCCAAAGGTGTTCGGTCAGGTTGAGATCAGGACTGGCCAGTCAAGTTCTTCCACATTAAACTCACTCATCCATGTCTTTGTAGACTTTGCTTTGTTTGCATTCATGTTGGAATGGGAAGGGGTTCCCAAGAGTGGGAGTATGAAATTGTCCAAAATGTCTTGGAATGCTGAAGCATTAAGAGTTCCTTTTTACTGGAACTAAGGGGCCGAGCCTAACTCCCCAAAAACAGCTCCACACGACTCCTACCATCTTTTTAAGATAGTCTATTCTTAAGTTTTGTCTAACAGTCCAGATTAGTCTGTGTGTGTGTCTTACCTGTCACAGCTAACTAGTGCTTTACTGATGAGTGGTTGGTTGGTTAACCTGCAGTGGTCAGCCACAAGTTGGTCTTCAGTATCAGGAGATAGTGAAGACATCTTCAGTGAATGAAAAGCTCTGAAGGTGTTGAATGGTAACATTGAGTTCATTATATAACTGTATGAGTAACATCTGATCAATCTAATTTTAATACAAGTTTAACTGAAAATAAATAATAAAGACGGCCTCTGGGAAAAGCTCATGTCTGAATAGTGAATGTGAGAAGAAAAATGGGGCAAAAGAGCAAGTTATCAAACTTTCTTGCAAGTATTCAACATAAGTCTGTCACATTTAATTTATTTAATTCTACTTGAACAAGTTATAATTCACATCTGTCAGAGAGGAACAAGTGACACTTGGCTGTGTGCCATAGTTCAACAGCACCACCTCAAACACCTCAATGTCTACATCACTGGTGCACCAATTCTAAGAAACTTCTCTTTTCATGTTTCAGAAACATACTGCAAATGTGAGGACAAAGGACAACAATAGCATGCAGATGTGTAGCTGCCATCATAGGCAACTCTTGCATTTAAGTTCATTTTATTAGAAATTTAAGTTTAAAACAATAAATGGTTGAAATATTAATAAATAAGAAATAAATAGTAATTCATATTTTGTTGATTAAATTTATATGTTAAATGTGTTAATTGTGCTAATTGTGCAATAAGATAAAAACCCTTTCTATAGTTCTGTCTGTTGTTGCTAAGAGGGCATTATTAGCTGTAACACTCAGCAAGTTAATTAAGAGAAGAGTCAAGAGGATGAACATTTCCAGAAAGTTTTGAAAGAGTGTTTTTTGGGGGGGGATTTCCTACAATGTAAGGATTAAAGATTTATTGCCTTTGAGTGAGGCCAATGAGGTAAATGTTTATTTTGTTTCTTATTACTGTATATGAAAGCGTGAGTGTTGCATGATATTCAAGTGTAATTAACCCCGTGTGAAGTGTAATGTGTACTATGTTGATCCTTTTGTTAGAATGTTTCATCATATATAACGCTTAAGGACTTTATTAAGAGTATTCATTTAAGTTTGTATTTTCTTTTAGTTCTGCCGGCATTGTATCGGCTTTGTATTGGAGCATCACGTACATGTCAAGACATATCAAAGAATCCTCCTGTCCGAAATAAATGTCAGTTGTCAAAGAACAAGTTGAGCTTTATTAAGACATGAAAGGAGTAACAAGATGCATTTTGTTATTCATAGCTGGCTTTACAGTAAAAAGGAAAAAAAAGAAAAAAATGGAAAGGCGTTTGTAGACCAAAGAGCACAGAGTGTTTGGTATCATTGTCATGCTAAAAAATAAAGCTGTTATCAGTCACATGTTGTTCAGATGGTGGATCAAAATCTAATAGGTGGAAATATGATCACAGAAAAGTACTATTTTGACCAGGTCTACAACAACACTGGCTGAAGTTCAGCCCAAAACCATGACCGAGCCCCCATCTTGTTTTGCAGATGTCTGTAGACTTACTGATGGACCTCTGTGCCTCTTTTGTGCACACCGATGACACTTAGAACTTGAAATGTCAAATTTGGATTCATCATGCCATAAGACCTATTACCACCAATTTTAGTGATTTTTCCCTTCCTTGAGAGTGGCTTTCTGACAGCTACCCTTCCACTGAGACTATTTCTGTTGAGGCTACAATGAATAGTAAATGGATTAACTGATGATGAGAAAGGCATCTCTTAGGTTCTGTGTCAGGTCTTTGGTGGATTTGCTCATATTTCTTAAGGAAACAACATTTACATACTATTCAAATGCTTTAGATTTGTTGGACCTGCAACAATTCATTAGAGAACAAATAAAAAACAAAACAATGAATAGTTTACAGGTCAGTGTGAAAAACAAATAAAAATGGTCTGGAATTGGTCAGGTACAAGAACTGATCTGAAGATGAGTGAAAAAGCAGCCAATGTCCAAAGTTAATTTTGTAAAAGGCCTGAAAACTTAAGAAAGCCTGAAGAACTATTGCTCAAGACCACTTTAAAATATCACTTTACAGGAAGGCCTGGCTGCTTGGAAACAAAATATGAAGAAATCAGTTGTTTTGCACAGTAGTTCAGTTCTGGGACACAAGTGCATTTTCTTTGTGTTTGGTCATGTCTATGTAACTCTGCTTGTTTTTCTTATTTATGCCCCATATAGGTGTAGAGTAGAGAAGTGAGGGTTTAAGCTGTTGTCATATGTGACCACTTGAAAACAGCTGCAGTGTAGTGATACCATACAAGGCAGAATATGTTTTTATTTAGACTTAGGCACGGCTGACATACAGTTGTTTGCTTTTTTGGTCTTGAGAATCTCGGGCAACTCGACGAGTGTGAAGGGTTTTCACCTGGGCGTTGCGTACCTGGAGTCGGGTGTTTTGACCGATGCGTGAAGCGAGAAATTTTTTGACATAAGTTGTAATGGCCGCCGTTTTCTTTGTGAGTATTTATTACACAGCATGCTGCAGGGAAAAGCCTGTTCTAAGGTTTATTTTTTAGCTACTGACGGCTCTTTTTAGCTTATGGGGCTAAAAAGAGCCTGGCACGTTGGAAAACCCAACACTCACCCGTTCCATGACACTTTCTCCCTGTTGTGTGTGGCTGATTCCCTTTCTCATCCTTTTCGGTTAGGTCACCCACTGCTGCGCTTGGTACTGGAGTCTCCTCAGGGATAGAGGAAATTAGGACAGGAGGCAAATAAATATACAACACAAACACAACAACTCTTAGTAATTTTACATTTATTAAATTGTGTTCCTAAGAATCTTCTTGGTGACATACATACATACTTTTCATTTTCTTTGTTATCCCATTTCTTTCTGGCCTGCAAAGGGGTGACTTTCACCTGCAGACCCAGCTTTTCCAGAACTGTCGTTATCACGCACAAAAAATGAGAAGAGAGAAATGTTAATTCCTAAATCCAAAAGTTTTCACAGCAGAACACAAGAGGAATACCATCTGGACATCACAGGTTCTGTACAGCACGAGGGTTAATAAAACCTTACTCATATGAATATGATGTGTAACTTGATTTTTTCTTGTATCTCCATTCCACAGTGGCCCAATTCTACACCCGAGTGAAGAGGTGATGATTTTCTCCTCTCATTTTAATAAATTGAGCCGTTTGCTCTTTGGTATCAAAAAATATCACCAAAAGGTTAATTAAAAAAAAAATATCTGTATGTAAGCAGCAATACATGAACATAAAAACATAAAAATTAAACACAAGCAAATGCTCAAAGCCTGACAACACAACCATTACAAAGATTTACCTTTTATACCACCAGATTTTTATATACTTACATTTAAAAGTGTATTTCTCTCCCGCATTAACTCCTGCTTTATCCACGATTGTTATGAAAAAAAAATTCTCCTTTTTGACCCGCACTGAATCCTGGGATATGGTGGGCCACAAAGGTTACACCCAACCTATCCTTCAAATCTGGGGAAAATGAGGACGCATTTGTCGCCGCATTTTGTTGACTCTTTGAATTTGGGCAGCCTTTGTTGCGTCGCTGTGACGTAATTGCCTACAAATGCGGCCATGGAAGCACATTATTTTAAAACGCTTCATGTAATCATGATTACCTTCATATTTACAATTAGGGGCTAAACTTCTACCATCATGTATGCATTCTACAACTTCATGATTAACAATCTGTTCTCCATTTCTTCGTGCACAGATTGTGTTGACCTTTGTACGTGTTCCCAGAAGAAATGTGTGTATTCTTTTGCAGTGAATCAATTCATGATTGATCCCTCTCTGATTTATCACCCGAGTACAATTGTATGGTTGCATGACTTCAATTACATGTTTTTGATAGAAGTCCAGCGTTGCAGACAGGTTCACAGCAGAAAGCAGGCCCAGCAGGAAACAGACAAATTGAATCTTCATTATCCTCTGGTAAAGAAAAAGGAAAGTAGTGTTCTTATTAAACAGCACAAAAAATATAGTTTTGAGAGTGTTTTCCTTTGAGTGTTTTTGCCTTCTTTCTATAAGACTGGAAGATCAGAAGTAACAAAACAAAACAGCTTGTCAGATGTGGGTAATAATTAACTTTTACTTAATATGATTAAATACAGACTGCTTGACCAGAAAAAAAACATAATGGTTTTATGTAAAATGGAATTTGCTCAGTGAAAGGTCATCTAGTGTTGTTGGTCAACATTACCAAGAACATATTTGATTGAGGAAGCTTTAAAAAATTGTGATACAGCTTATGTATATGTAACAGTGACGTGCAGTCAGGGGAGGCAGGTGAGGCCGTGCCTCACCTGTCATCATGGAAATATAAAATTGAAAAATAAATTAAATGGTTATATTTATTCAGTGATTTGCATTTTAAAGTTCTTTTCCATTTAACGTCACCATTTTAGATTTTTTTTTTTCAAAATCGCTGAATTTTCACATTTACCGTTCAAATACTAAGAAGAGACGAGCGGATTATGCAATGATTAACGGTGCTGGCATGCTATGCAGTGAGACCGTATTGCTGTCCCTCTGCATGTCGCTATTAAAATGTCGAACACTTTTACTATATGAACTAAATTTCCATATTATAGCTGGTGTATATAATGCACAGTGTTTTCTTTTTTCTCTTTTTTTTATCAACAACTGTGTGTATTCTTGTGCTGAGCGATCATAAAACTGCTGCGAAGAGACGCACTAGGTGATCCCAGGGATTCTTATTACGACGCCTCGGCTGCAGAATAATAAAATTAGTGACACTGTCACTATTAGTGAATTAGTGACACTAATTCTATTATTCTGCAGCTGTCACTGTGACAGCAGTGACTGAATACTAAAAACCTAAACATTCATTATAAATATATGTGGATGAGTGGCTGGATTTGAACAAAGTTCCCACGACTTCTTGTTTTTAAGTGTTGAATTTTAATAATTATGTATTAGCTTTGTTTTGGTTAAATGAGTTTCAGTTTAAAAGATTTTTGTTGTTTGAGACTACAAGTCATACTTGGAAATTTAACGATTAGTGATGATGTTACTGTAGCTTTAATAAACGGGTTTTAGTCTTACACTTCGCTTACGGCTATACCACCCTGAACACGCCCAACCTCGTCTAATCTCGGACGCTAAGCAGGGTCGGGCCTGGTCAGTACTTGAATGGGAGACCGCCTGGGAATACCAGGTACTGTAAGCTTTTGCACTTCTACACACAAACTGCAGAGGGCGCTGATGATCAATCAGCATCAAGCAATACTATTATAACAATTACAATGCTTAATATTTTGGAATTTGCTTTAAAAAAATACAAATGACAGTTTAAATATTAAAACTAACCTGAGCCACTCGTTTAGATTACTGTAATTCTCTTCTTTATGGTCTAGCTCATAAATCTCTCCATAAATTGCAGTTAGTTCAAAATACATCTGCTTGTATTATATCCAAAATTAACCTCACTCCTCCATATCTATAAGATCTTCTCCATGTATAGTGTATATTTACTTCCGCTACCTCAGTCTCAAATGTATATATATATTTATTCTTATTTTTACTCTTCCTATATTTATTGTTGTTTTTTTGCACTGATTGGAACTGAAGCCTCATCATCTCATCTCTCTATATACTGAACTGTTTATAGCAGAGATGACAATAAAGTTTACTTTGACATTGTTGCATAAGAAAGCAACGTTGTATGGGAAATTACAAGGAAAGCTTAAAATATGTGAGCTCGCTACCAGTGTGAGTTGATGACCAACTGGCAGTGAATGAACACCAACGTGAGGCTTGCAATTTGCCTGTTTTAGCCCAGTTTTCTCCCTTATAAGTCCACGCTCCATGTCTCCAGAATTCAAGTTTTGAGTTTGTTTCATTAGAAGTGTGTGTAATGAGGATCAGTAATGTTATATCAAACATAGCTTGAGCAAGAAAACTGTGAAGAGTTCTGAAGAGCTCAGCCAGTTACATGAAACACAAACCAATTAAACAGAGCAGACATAGCCATAAACAGAAAAACTGCCTGTTGGTGTCTGTGAGGCAAATTTTAAAAATGCTTCCTCTCCTAACATTCATCATATTAGAGCACTCCAGTTAGTGCCCTACTAGTCAAATGTAAATTAAAGGTGAAAGTCAGAGAGTAAGAGGTAACACTGTGGTCTGAAATTAAGGTAACACGGTCATGATCCTCCCTGTCGACAAAAACATAGTAAAGGTCTGAACATTGTGATACTATCTAAAATAATGTATGACATGACAGCATCCAATAAAATTGGGCTGTATAAATGACTCACTAACCTAAACTTCAGTTTGTAGACCAAAATCAGCACAAAGATTTAAGTTAATATTACTGTTATCATGAAGTTTCTTCCCCGAGTGAGCAGTAGCGCCCTCTGTAGTTTGTTTAAAGAGGTGAAAAAGCGTACAGCACCTGGTATTCTGACCCTCTTCCTTTCATCGACCAGACAAGACCAGGCACGTTCAGAGTGACATGGTCTTAAGTACATGGATCTTTTTCTATACTTTATTAATGCAGAATGATGGAAAAAATGCATCATCACATTTTCAGTCAACAACATTACTTTTGGTACTTTTGGGCTACATAAAAAGTCAGAGGGTCAAACCAGAGCACTTGCTGTGTATTCTAGTAAAATCTCTAATCTATTATCAGGTCAGTATGGCTGACACATAGTCACAACAAATGGGAAAAAAGTGTCACCTTGATTCTGAGAGATTTTATCTGAAAGTCATTTATGGATGATACACATCACAGTTCTTGAGATTATGTTTATTGTGATATGCTAAGTAATTAATTGTAGATTTTGCATAGACGTGCACCAATGTTAAAGTAACAGGGTCTGTTTTATCGAACGGTTACGCTGATAACCCGGTGGCGCCAGTGTCCGGCAGCCTCGCCTTTGTTGCCTTTGCCCCAGGGCAGCTGTGGCTGCAATGTAGCCTGTCATCACCAGTGTGTGAATGTGTGGATGAATGTAGTGTAAAGCGCTTTGGGGTCCTTAGGGACTAGTAAAGCGCTATACAAATACAGGCCATTTACCACTTACCATAATGCAAAACTATAATACATGTCACTGAAGCATCTATTACATCTGTTCTTGATGGAGACTTTTGATATCAGCCACACCACTCTGAACATGTTGGAGTGAAGTAGTGCAGGGCCTGGCCTACAAACTGCAGGGTTGTTGCTGCTCAGGAAGCTGCAGGGGAGAATGTAGACCATTAAATGTTAAATGTTAATATGTTAAAATCAAATGAACTAAACTTTTTCATGATGTAAATGAATAGACGATAACCCAAATATAGAAGTTGATGACAAATATAGAAATACAACTATAAAAACTCTTAATTATTCAAAATAAATCAAAATTACATGTAAATAAAGGCAAAACTGACAAATAAATGAAAAAAAAAACTGTAGAAATCAACGAATTAACCAATAGATTTTGAAAATGTGGAATAATAAACTGTTTCAGTGGAAACCTTTCCATTTCCAAACATCTGATCCTACATTCAGCATAGACTGACTTCCAACAGGGATAGAAATAATTTCTGGTAAATATTTATCAAATTCTTAATCGACTGTTTATAAAAAAATATAAACAATTCCTTACTATTTATGGAAGTTCTAATGTTAAAGATACTCATTTGAAACATGTTAAAATAAATTAACTCGAGGCCTCTGATCAATATCTGTAAAACATCCTTTAGTGGAAAACATTGCATGAGAAAAATGAGCAATATGTGTCATTAAAGACCTGCCCTCACAGCATCCCACTGTGGCTGGACAGAAGCTTTATTTGTGGTGTTTTACCCCAGTTTAGCAAAGACATGTTGCTACCCACATTCTTCCTTCCATGACCACAAGTAAATACCTTATGACTCATTGCAGCCAAGTAATGCATCTTTACACAAAACTGTGCACAACTAACACTTTTGTAAGACCCAAATAGATCCTAATATTCATATGGTAACTTTAGAATTCATTGCATTAGATTTATTATAATGTAAGGCTTTGCGCCCTTTTTAAAATTCGTTCCTTCTAACCATGATTGTCATCATTCATTTTCACAAAGGTCAGCTCACGTCAATCACATTTCCGTGTGTTTGTTCTGTTCTGACTGTGCCGTGATGATTCGAGTTAGGATTTTGTGGTCAGTGTATGAGAATGACTGCTTGGTTAACAGGAGGATTTACAAGACCTGATCCAAAAAGAAAAAAAAGTGTCATGTAGGTGTGAAGACAAATATATTCACCAGTGAGTTTTACATTTCAGAGAGACCCCAGAGGCAAAACAGACCTGATCTGTACACTCAGCTACATTTCAGGCAATTAAACATGGCAATTACATTTGTTAATAATATAGTGAAGGCAAATGCAATAACAGAAAATGCTAATCAAGTCACAACGATGGCCACAGGTGATGCATAGTGTGAGAAAATGCGCTGACTCACTT
>VUQR01024599.1:0-12790 GCA_015108515.1 Hemichromis elongatus
AAGTGAAGTGCAGCCATCCAGTTATTTTTTCCTGTTGCTTGGCCTTATTTTCAAAATGGAAGATTACATATCTAAACTGAAAGAATTTTCTAAACTGGACTTTCAATCAAAAATAGAAGAAAAGCCATGTTTTTGTTCACTGCGTGAAGCCTATTACACATCACTGGCTGGATTATCATCATCTTTGTCTTTGTTTTTGTCTATGCTAGTTTGTATATGTAAAGAATGCGCTGATATGAAATTTTAAACAAAACACGTTAACTGTTGCCAATGAAATGGTGAATAAGCTACTCTGTAGGGTTCATATGTTTGTAAATCTGACTGTGATGACGTCAGTGCCTCACCAGCCATGAACCTCACCGCACGTCACTGACATGTCCAGTTTCCAGAACATATGAACCAATGTAATCCAGACCTGGTACAATGAGGTGAAGGACTTCAGCTATGGAGTGGGATCTATCAGTGGAGGAGTGGTGGGACACTACACACAGGTTCTTCTTCATCTTCTTCTTTGGCCTGCTCCCTTTAGGAGTCACCACAGTAGACCATCTGCCTCTATCTCGCCCTATCAATTCCATCCTTTTCTGTCACATCAACCCTCTGCATGTCCTCCTTCACTACACCAATGAACCTTCTCTGAGGTATTCCTCTTTTCCTCCTGTCTAGCAGCTCTATCTTCAAAACCCTTTGTCCAGCATATCCTGTATCCTTCCCCAGCACATGTTCAAGCCATCTCATTCTTGCCTCTCTAACTTTATCTCTAAATCCCTCAAACAGACATATCCCCCTGATGCACTGATTGCTAATCATATCCATCCTGGTCACTCCCAATAAAAATCTTAAGACCTCATGTCTTTTTATCCAAGCCACCATCCCCAAACCATACATCATATAAGGTCTTACTACCATCTTGTAAACCTTCCCTTTCACTCTTGCTGCTATCCCCCTGTCACAGGTAAAGTTAAATATAAATATAGACACATATAATTGAGTATAATGCAGGGATCCTTACTTGAGGTAATGGCACTGGATGCCACTACACTCTACTGATGTATCTATCTATGTATATCTCTATATATGTATCTCTCCACAGGTGATTTGGCGCAACTCCAATCTGTCCTAACTCCAAATACACATACCTTTATGTCTGCCACTACTGCCCACTGTGAGTATAAAGCATCATGCACTGATGATGTCTGCTAAATAGTCTTTACTCACTTCAAATTAAATGCAGTGAATGGATTCAAAAGCTTCGAAGCATCACATAGAAGAAAATGATTTGCAGAGTAAAGGTAAAATAAAATTTCCTTTGATTTGTATTGTGACACCTGTTCAACTACTCTACACACAATAATGAAATTATCATTAGAAGCAAGGGTGATGTGTGCAATACGAGCAACTTTAATTCAAACACGGTTTGTATCTTCAGAGGATAATCATGCCAAGTTTGGGCTGATATCCAGTGTTTGCTGTAATGTTTAATATGAAAACACAAGCATTTGTGTTTCTTAGCTTGGTCACTTAAAGTCGCCACAGAAAAAATGTCCACTCTTTATTCTGTTAGAGAGTAAATGGTCTGATTGACATGTTCAGTAATTATCAGAGATTAAAGAGGAAATGTACTTTGGCACACGGCTTTTACAGGACAAACACTGCCGGTGGCGGGCAGATGCCCTCTGATCTTATGGGAGGTGTAAACAGAGAGGAAGAGCAGCAGACCCAACAAGATGGATTTATTAAGAGACATTTTTTAACCCCCTCCATCAATAGTATTATGTATTTTACTCAATTAGTTCCTTGTTATGCTGCATTGAACGTTTGCATCACTGCATACTACAAATCTCAATCCAATCAAGCATCTGTGGGACGTGCTGAACATACAAGTCTGATCCGTGGTGACCCCACCTCAGAACTTACAGGACTTAAATGATCTGCTGCTAACATCTTGGTGCCAGGTACTGCAGCACACAGTCTATGCTCCTACTTTTCTGCATGTGAGGCTGAGAGTGCTTCTCCTCAGGGGTCAACCCCACATGTCCCAGCTAAACAGTGGGTTTCTGGTTCAAATAAGGTCGGGTCTGTGTGAGGCAGGCTCATGCAGTCAATCGATGAGGAGCACAGACAGATAGATCTACAGGCTCATATGGTTGGAATTCATCCCAACTAGATCCTTTCTTTCTTGCCTCGAGTTTCCACTTTTCGCTAAGTAGCGGGTGTTTTTGTTTCAGCCGATCCAAATTTCCACTCCAACTTAAACATTAGATTTCCTATTGCCACACTGTCACACGGACTGCCATTGTGTGAAAATTAGTTCTCTTTCCATTTGATAACAAACTTCTTTCATTGAAAATAAACACTTGGACCACATTTCTGTAACCTTGAGCATGTGCCAAAAAAAGCCTCTCTGCTCATATCAGTGAACAGATGAGCTGGAAGGACTTTCTTCATCTTATGGCTTTTTCTTATGGTCCCTATCGTGGCAGCTGGATTGTGTAGTGGTAAGACTACACACCTTTGGAGCGGGAGTTGCGAGTTCAATTTCCACTCAGTATCCAGATACCTACTTCCCATGCTAAAACCAAGTCCTGGAATGGCGCGGCTACGTCTGCAGCTTGGACTCAAGCATTTCACTACATGTTGTACCCTGTATGATTGTGTATGTGACAAAGTTTGTTTGTTGTTGTTGGTCCCTCCATGCTGACACACTGTAACAGCAGCCGAGCCCCTGGCAGCGAAGGAGAAACAAGACTGGAGGCCAACTTCAAGCTAACAGCACAAGTCACCATCAAGTGTGGGTTCTACCAAGGAGATGCTCTGTCCCCACTGCTGTCCTGAACCCCCTTTTTGAGATCATTGCTAAAAACGGCTACGGATACCGAGTACGGAATGGAGCAATTGTCACCTGGCTCCTCTACGTGGATGACATAAAGCTGTATGCCAGGAATGAATGAGACATCGGTTCACTGATCCACACCACCAGGATTTACAGCATGGATGTTGGCATGTCATTCAGACTGGAGAATTAAAGTTGAATGATAAAAAAAAGAAAGAAAAGATAGTCAGAACTGAGGCAACATTGTATACATTGGGTAGAACCAACGGTACTTTGGAATCCTAAAGGCAAATGGGAACCAGGAAGAGGCCACTAGGAAAGCCACAACCACCAAATACCTGCAGAGAGTAAGCCAAAGCCTGAGGAGTCAGCTGAATGGGAAGAACAAGATCCAGCCAATTAGCAACTATGCCCTGCTGGTGATCAGGTACCCTGCTTAGATAAAAAGCTGACCAAAGTAGGAGATAGAAGCCACTGAAATCAATTCAAGGAAACCCTTGACCATGCATGGAGGGTTTCACCCCAAGTCCAACAGCCTGAGACTGTACGCTAAGTCAAAGGAAAGAGGCCAAATATCAATAATTTGAGGAGGAATGTTCAGCTTACTACTATTAACATGTAGAAGATGGTAAAACTTAGTTTTTAAATTGAGAATTCATATAGTAATTTTAAATGTGTAATAGACATTAGTTAATAAAGTTTACTCTGAACAAGATCTTTTCAGGAGCATAAAACCATGTTGTTTTTCGCACAACAAAAAAGCATTATGTATTATTTAAACATTAAAGATTAAATGCCCATTTTTTTGCTCAGCTCTCCAAGGAGATTGAAAAACAAGGCTGGAACCAATACTATGAAATTGGCCAGCTCCATGAGTCACAGCCTTGCCAGTAACAGAGAGATCAGCAGTAAGATCCTGTTTCTTTAACTGCTTTAATAATCCAGTAACTAGAAGAACATGTATGGAAAAACACAGAAGTGTGCAAATAGCAGCACATTATGAATCCTTGAATGTTGGAAAGAAAAAAAAAATCCTTATTTCTTATTTTGTTGTTCTAAGTTTAAGTATTATTTTATGTTTGTCCTTTTTGTTTACTGATGTAATCATGTTTCATTTATTTGATCATTTTATTAAGAGGCCCATCGTCGCCATCAATTTCATAGATTTCACAAGGTAAGACAGCAAATTTCCTTTGCATTGTTAATGTGAGCACTCACACTTGATTTCACAAGATGATGATGAATTTTCTTTGATGAGTAATTTTAAATTGAGCATTCATTTGTTTTGGATTTAAAAAGCATCAACACACTGATTAAATTACCTCTCTCCTCCTCTTAGCCAGCAGCTTTGGAGAAAATCTGTACAGCTTGGAGTAGTGGTGGGACACTACACACAGGTACAGTTACACATATACATACCTTAAACTAAAAGCGATTCTTTAGTCCAAACCACAGCTTTAAAAACATTTGTATTTTGACTCTGTGTGCAGGTTGTTTGATACAGGTCTAATCAGATCGGCTGGCCTACTGTCCCAACTCTGCTTACAAATAACTCTACATCTGCCATTACTACCCACCGTACATATATACGTCTTGCTGTAATGATGTATTGCATAAAAATGCATCTTTTTTTTATTCTTCTCTTTTGTCTGTATCCTGTATTAGTATTATGTATACATTTTAGACTCAGATAATCTACCCTAAATTATTTCTAATATACACAATGTTGAAATTAACATTAGGAGCAGTGACTCAACTGCAAATGGTAAATGGCCTGTATTTGTATAGCGCTTTACTTAGTCCCTATGGACCCCAAAGTTCTTTACACTACATTCAGTCATCCACCCATTCACACACTGGTGATGGCAAGCTACTCTGTAGCCACAGCTGCCCTGGGGCACACTGAAAGAGGCGAGGCTGCTGGACACTGGCCCCTGTCAGGGCCAGGGCTTGAACCACCAACCTTCCAATTATAAGATGAACTGCCAACTCTTGAGCCACGATCGCCCAGTTTCTTCAAGAAGAATATGTAGATTTAGTAATTCATGTAATGTTCAAAAATATGAGCAATTTGCATCTAATTTGTCATTAAATTGTATTTCAGAGTTACTTTGAGTTCTCATTGGACAACTGTGACATGTTTGGAATGACATCCCGCACAAGTGTTCCCTGTAATGAATGAATGAATAAAACCTTTATTTGTCACATGCAAAGTTTGCACCTGCACTGAAATAGGACACCCCCCCCCCCCACCCCCACCCCTTATAATGTTTAATATTTGATGGTGTGCCCTACAATTACATAGAAAACCACCAGTTCTCTGAACGCTACAAGAAAGGACCCTCCTGCAGTGACTGTGCAAACACCTGTGAAAACAAGCTGTGCATCAGTACAAATATCCTACAGGAATATAATAGTTGTTAACAAGGCGACATATACATGTTTCTGTTTTGCAGACCTTTTAGGAAATCTCAGTGTAAACCTTTGATAAATATTTTGTAAAGATAAAGTTACATTGATTCTGTGGGCACCACATATAATAAAGGTGCACACATTTCTGGTTGCAAGATTTAACAGATCTTCAATATAGAGATAAATCACAACAGCAGTATCAAGGCACTTTATTTTGTAAGTTAAAGACCCCACTATAATATAGTGGAGGAATTATATCACAAAATTTAGTTACTGTACTTTTAGAATGACATCTATTGTAATGAAATGTATTAATCATTGCTGTGTATTTTTTTAGCTGATAAGCAAAGTTAACCTAAAAATGCTGCCTGGAATAGTGAGGAAGGTTACCTTAATTATTGTTATTATGTCCTTCATGCTTCTCTCTCTCTCTCTCTCTCTCTCTCTCTCTCCTTTAGCCAACTCCTGTCCCTTCTTTGATCAGTACAATAATTGTCCCGAGCTGAAGCAGCAATGGGACTGCAACCACCCAGATGTTGCCTCTTGGTGCCCTGCCTCCTGTAAATGCACCAGTCAGATTATCTAAACGCCCCATGTCCACATGTGCACTGACTGGTCAGCTTCAATAATAATGATATGCATAACAAAAACCTGTGTTTGTGATGTGCATTCTAACCTATCCAACCACCATATGCTGTTAGAGAGTAAATAGTCTGATTGACTGGTTCAGTAATTAGTAGGAGTTCAAAAGGAAATTTACTTTGGCACACTAACTCTGAGGACAAACACTGCCGGCAGGAGCAGATGTCCTTTGACCTTACGTGAGGTGTAAACTCAAAGAGAGGAAGAGGAGCAGGGTGGATTTGGCAGAGGTTAGGAGGAAATACAAAAAAAAAAAAAAAATCACAAACTTGGGCCAAGAAACATCCACAGTTTGAGACTGCATCTGATGGCAGTGACTAATTATGATACAGACCACAAGTAGAATTTTAGATTTTTTTCTTTTACATTTAAGTACCCTGATTTAAGTGGTTAGATTATTATCAGATTATTATTATTATTATGTATTTATCAAATACAAAATAATGGGCCATTGTCCCGATGTTTTTTGTTGTTGTTGTTGTATTTTAACTTTTGTATTTGATTCTTGAGTCTTCGTCTGAGTTCCTGGTTGCATTAGAGGTGAGTCCCTCATTGTCTTGTCTCTTGTCTGTGTTTCCCCGTTTAGTTATCTCTTCTCACTTCCCACTTTATTTTGATAGTTAGTTGTCCCTTGAGTCTTGCTCTCAGTCTTACTTCCATTTTCTCATCCGCCATGATTTAGTTCAGCTGTGCTTTCCCCTTTTGTCTCCACCTCCCTGCTTGCCCTTCTGTGCGAGTACAGATAAATAGTGTTGTCCTCCCATTAGTCGATTGTCAGAGCTTTTGTTTTCATGCACTCAGTGTTGCCCGATTCTGTGTGGTCCTTTAACTTCGTATGTAGTTTACTTTTCCCTTTTGGACTTTGTTTCACATTTCTCCCTTTCCTTTTATGTTTTTCTCTATTGACATTTTTTTAACAGCCAAAATAAACTCCTCACTTTTATAGCTTGCCTGTTTCCCGTTTTTGCATTTTTGGTCCACAACTGTATTAATGACTGACCGTGACAGTATTGCACATTTACATATGCCTTTAATAGTTTAAAAGGTCGCCCAAATGATAAAATCAATGAAACAGTACGCTGATGATGTAATAGCTCATACAGCTCACGATCTATCACATCATCTATCAGGAGTACAGAAAAATAAGTCATACTTTTGTGTCAGCGGTTGGCTGAGAGAAATAGACAGTCATATCCATAATAATAATCTCATTCACCACCAAATACCACTAAATTCATGAGTATGAATATAGGCTCAGTAACCACAACCATATCAATTATCTTACTGATATTAGTATAATGGCAAAAGGAAGGCCCCAATCATATCATCCCAAAAGGACTACTTTGTCCATAATCAAGAGCAACAAAATCATGATCATCACCATCTAGTAGGTGGTAGGGCAGGACTCTTTGTACAGTCTAGCATACAGCAGGCTGGTTTTCTTTCAAGTTTCCATTTTAGTTCATAACAAAAGATGCGATCAGCCACTAAGCATCTTTAGAGCCAGAAGATTAAAGTGCGGCTCCATAATATGCCACCAAAGGATTTCTTGATGTTATCCGATTTACCATTTTATTATATGCTGGATTGCTTCGTAGCTTCCATCTATAACAGGGGTGTCAAACTCCAGGCCTCCACGGCCGGTGTCCTGCAGGTTTTAGATCTCACCCTGGGTCAACACACCTGAATCAAATGATTAGCTCATTACCTGGCCTCTGGTGAACTACAAGACATGTTGAGGAGCTAATTTATCCATCTAAATCAGCTGTGTTGGATCAAGGACACATCAAAAACCTGCAGGACACTGGCCCTCGAGGCCTGGAGTTTGACACCTGTGATCTAGAATTATCATTGAAAAGCAGAGTAATCATCAAAAATATGTCAACAGGATAGGAAGAGCAGATATAGGATTGTAAATGTTAAAAAAAAAATGCCCTTCAGGTTTTTCACTCAGAAAAACAGGATGTTATGCTGATCATGTTGGTGAACCAGATTTCTGATCTGTCATCGCCAATGAAGACCCAATGATACCTCTGTGGCATGGTGCTAGCTTTTGCCCAGACCTAACCCAGCTTAAGACATAATTCTGTTATTATCTAAATTATGTATAGATGGCAGAAAGGAGCACACAAACACTCATTTTCTACACATTACAATCCAGACTAGTATATTCAGGAGTAGTGCAAAACAACAGATGGGAACTTGACCTTAAGCAAAGTTTAATTAAAGACCATTTGGGTGGTCATTGTGTGCAAGTTTTAATAAAGTTGACCACTTCTCTGGGAGAAATGGGGATTCTTGTGAATTGTGAATTGATGGACAACAGATGACGTCCTTCAGCCAGATGAGCTAAAAATGTATTTTTAAGAAAGTGCTACTTTGGATCGAAGGCACCTGCATCTCTGTGTTTGTGGTGGCTGCTCTAGTCTAAAGCAACAGAGCTCTATCTGGCTCTGAATTATGAGCGCACATGCATGTTTGTCATTGTCATCACCATTGTTCATGATATAGCTTAGTTTTAAATTACAGCTCCCCTGCTGTATTGGCCCTGAAAATAGCATGACATCCAGAAAAGCTGTGATTAAATTTTTTTTCTGGTGAAAGACTTAACCCTTCACAACCGGTTGGATACCCTCCTTTTCTTTCAAATTGCATGCTTTTACTTTAACTACTCATTTGAAGAAGAAATGCACTTACTTTCCCACATGCAAGGCTAAGAGAGAGTGCTTCTCCTCAGGGGTCAACCCCACATGTCCCTGCTACACAGCGGGTTCCTGGTTCAAATAGGGCTGGGTCTGTGTGAGGCAGGTTCATGCAGACTAGCAATGAAGAGCTCAGATAGATCTACAGGCTCGTCTGGTTGTAATTCATTCCAACTGGATCCATTTTTTTGTCTTGAGTTTCCACTTTACGCTAAGTGGCGGGTGTTTTGATTTCAGCTCATCAAATACTCCAATCCAACTTACACATTAGATTTCCTATTACCACACTGTCGCACGGACGGCCATTGTTTGAAAATTAGTTCCCTTTCCATGCAATAACAAACTTCTTTCACTGAAAATAAACATTTGGACTGCACTTCTGTAACATTGAGTGCATGCCAAAAAGGCTTCTCTGCTCCTGTCATAGCATATGGGAGCCAAACCAAAAGCTGGAAGACAGAAGAGTGAGCTACCTGAAGTGAGCAAACGGGGGAGCTGGAAGGAGTTTCTATTCCCCCAGCAGAGAGGTGATAAGGGGATAAGTTTTTCCTCTGCCAGTGGGTGCTGCGATAGCAGAGGTCTTCTGGTTTGGCCGGTCTCGATAAGCCCTGTCTTGCCATCCTGTGGGGCTTATCAGCTGCAGCAGCGAGCCTCAACAGTTAGTCCCACAGCCAGAAAATGTTTACAGCTTTGGCGTCGGTTTGTCTTCCTGAAATGCAGATTGTGTAATAGAGAAATAATTACATTTTTGCTAAAGCATGTTTGCTGTAGAGTTTATTTATATCTATAATTAGCCTTGGTGGATTTTTCTGCAAAAGAGGAATTCATTCTGTATAGTCATTTTATCTAAACTCACTAAACTCACTCAATATCAGTCAGCTTATGTTAACACAGCTAAAATAGCTTGCTACATCTGCTTCAACAGACAGCTTTGCTGCATGTGTAGTAAACAAGAAAGGCTACATTTCCGTTGTTAATTCTTTTAATAAATTAGGTGATGGGAGGGGAATAAGTTGGCAGAAGCACAGGAGAGACATTTTAATAGGCAGGAAGATGCATACATCAGTCTGTCTGGACTGAAGACAGTTCATTTAGTCTGAGCTGTTATCTCGCCACATCAAACAAAGTCCCTTTGGATTAGAAACTGGATGCTTAAAAAAAAAACGAGTGCATCTGAACCGGGATTCAGTGCAACAAATTAGTATTGCATTTGTCCAACTTACTTAAAAACTACGATTAAACAGCACACACTCAAAAAAAAAAAGATACTCGGCCCTGATAAACACGCAGCAATAATTTTGAGTAAAATGAAACTGAAATATATAAAATTAAAGGTTTATTTATTTCAATATTTAATCAATATGGAAAATATGCTAAAAACTGAATTTATGTAAAAAATTAAATGTCTCCAGTAAATGAAAAAATTTTATGTCAAGAATGGGACATTTGAAGTGTAACTTGTAACAGGATTAGTAGCATTAAAAATCCAATCAATAACTGAACACATCTTTGTCTGAGCTGTGATGTCAGATGCTTGTCTGAGGGAACTCAGTGCAGACTCTAATCCAAGTCAGACCTCTTCATTCACGTAGCATCAGTATTTTTCTGCACTTATATTACAAGAGCAGCTTTGTGTTGAGAACTATTTTTCCCCTGTGACCTTTTCAGGCCTCAAAGGCAGAGCACACCATGCTCAAGTATCACCTGTAGGAAGTGAGCTGCCACTGCACGAACAGTTAGAAAGGCTTCTAATGAAAGCAGAGCACTCGAGTTGTGTCGCTTCCTTCCTTTCATTGAGTGCCATTAGATGCGGCACAACAAAGCTTGCCGACAGGCTCCTGACCTTCCCTCTTAAGCTTTCAACACAGAAAACAAGGGGAGATCTGAAGCAAAAGCTCACTGAGAACAGATCTCCTCTGTCACATGCCAGCTCACTGACAGATCACTTTTATCGATAAATACTTGAAAGAAGGAGCGCTATAGCATGGTAAACACTGTATTTCTAATGTGTATGCAGTAGCGGGTGCTGCACTAACTTCCCTTTATTGTCCTGAAGGTTCAAAAACTGTTGTTTTATGATGAGTGCAAAAGCTGAGCTCCACCCTATTAAATATAACAGGCCTGGTTCATTTGATAAATTAGCAGGCCGGTTGTGTTCTTTCTCACTGATAGCTATACTCACTGCAATGAGTGATGTACATTAGATGTACATTAAGCAAACACTTGGAGAGTAGAGCCAAACAAGCTGCAGAGGAAATGGTTGAACGGGGGCGTTTCCCAAACAGAACACAGGGAAAAACATTCTTTTATGTAGGCCGCAAAATAAAATCAAGAGTGAGAAAAATACACAACATACTGATGATGTGGTCATATCGTTTTAAAACAAAATGTATTAATAGTCTGCTGATAAATTTGCTTTGCGGGCAGTAGTCGAACACAATATGTACATGCATGCATACAAACATATGGTACAACGTGTAGTCTAGACACTGGTGCTGGTGAAGATGAAACCTGAGGCTTGGATGGAGCTCCGAGTGACTCGGTTAAGGTGGAGGTGGAGAGCAGGTTGAATGAATGCAAGTCTGAAAAGGAGAATGATGAGAACATTGAGCATCGAGAACCGGTGTCCTGCAGGCTTTTGATGCATCCTTGATCCAACACAGCTGATTTAAATGGCTAAATTACCTCCTCAACAGTTGGTAATGAACTAATCATTTGATTCAGGTGTGTTGACCCAGGGCGATATCTAAAACCTGCAGGACACCGGCCCTCAAGGCCTGGAGTTTGACACCGCTTGACAAGAGTAATGATGTCAGTATTGAGATTGAGAGATAGAAGGGACATCTTCCTTATTCAACTTACACATACAGTAAGTTTCATATTTAAAATGTCATGACTGATTCCACATTAAAGCTTTGCATTTTCTTTAAAAAGAACATTTACTGATTTGTCTTTTTACATTCAGCAATGTATATAAAATAAAATAAGCTAATAAAAATAATAAAATATTCTAATAAAAATATTCATATCATTTTTAGCAGCAGCATGTGTGAATCTGCAGCAGTGAGCAGTGAGGTTTACACATGTACTTGGATATCTATAAGATATATCAGACTGTGGAAACATGAAACTTATTTCCCAGTATGATCATCTGATTGATCCTGTGAGTGTCTTTGTGTGATTTGTGGACTATTAAAAAAAAAAAAACATAACAAAGATTTGTTAGATCAAAATCGATTTTCTGTTTTAAACTTACTGAAAACCCATATGTTCGTTTATTACAGCATACCATGGCAAGAAGTGTTGCAGAACTTCACTTTAATCAGCTTCAAAGAAATCTTATTAAATGCTGTTATCAGATTTCTGTGCGAGAACCCAGGCCACTCACTCTCCACAGACTGTAATGTTTAATGTTTAGAATGGAATTAGAATGGAAATGCACATGCTCACAGCCTGGTGCAAAAACTGGTTTTGCTCTCTTTATATTATTTCTAAGAATTTCCCAAATCTGGGATAAACTATGTCTTTTTTTAATCTTACATTCCTCCTTCATACCAACTGTTAATTTTCTGTAACTCATTTTGAATTTGTTAAGGCCTACAGATATGTATTATTACAGGCAGTACTATTTGAAATGAAATGCAGGTGTGGGTCTGCTAGGCTTCACCTCCAGTAATTTGAGTGACTGAAATGAACCGTTGTGTTTGTGGTGACTGCTCCTTTTGGAGTATTGTGTTATGAACTACTGAGAAGAGGTTTTTTTTGGTTTTTTTTGTTTTTTATTAACAACACATATGAGGAGTCTTTGCTCCAGTTTTGGTGAGGGGTAATTCTACTGATATATTCTAGTGCTTAGTGGTTGCTGAGTGGTGCTAAGTTGTAGCACATGTTGCTACTTCTGGTTATTATTATGAAGCTAAAGTCATGATTTCAACACAGTACTTCACAAAAGAGAGGATGGTCTGAGGGTGGCTGTCTGTCTTTTATATACAGTCTATGGTTCTCACACCCTCTCTGGGGCACTTGTGCCTCACCAAACATTAGCTTCTGTGTCATATTACACATTTCCTGAAATACATTCCTGCATGAAATTATTGACAATTGATATTTGAGAACAGTTCTAGAACCATTTACCTGTCCTGGTGTGTTATCATAAAGTCTAACACCCTGACCAGAGCAACATTTTCTCCAGAGCACCATT
>VUQR01024601.1:13860-45238 GCA_015108515.1 Hemichromis elongatus
CATTCACAAAAATCAAGTTAATGCTTTTCAAAAGCAAAATCCAAGACTGACCGTGACCCATCTCAGTTTGGGCATATGTGCCCACCACCTGGCAGGACTCTGTCAGAGGCAACCATTGCTTTTTTTGCTGAGAGTCACACTGGCTGTGCATCGTTGGAAGGAACACGGCAAAATGTATTGCCATAGCCTCTGGGAAGTTGCCTTTGACCATACTGGATGAATACAAGGTCAAATTTACCGTCAACTCAAACGTTATATGACTGCATTATTTTATGACATCAAGTTTATTTCCTACATAGTGACATTAAGTTTGGATCTCACACATATAAGAAGTCAGAGATAGCGTTCCACAGTTCCCAAATTTGATAAAACAAAACGACCCCAAAATAGTCTTTCGTCTTACCCAAAAACATAACTTAAACTCGCAGAAATTGCAAATTTGAGGCACTTTGGCACCGCTTTATTAGGTTGTGTGTATAAGGGTCAAACAAATTACATTGATGTTTGTTAAAAGACTTAACAGTATCAATTTTTAAACAAACATGCATGAATGTAATGTACAAATTGCACTTATTACCCTGTCAAAAAGAAATATACCTGATGTACCCAGCAAATAACTGAAACAGTGTGTACATGCAAATGCAGATTTTAAACATGTGCTTCTCTACAAAAGCATTTAACATTTCATATGAACTGGAGGCAGTGGAAAGAAAACCAATGTTTTTGTTTTTCTGTTGTGTTTTTTGAAAAAGGACAAACTTAGAAATTCCTGGAGACTGTGTGTAGATAAATCCTATGATCTCTAGATAAATCCGACAGCTTAAGTGGAATACGTGACAAACTATTACAATTATTGTGTAGATAACGAACAAAGAACTTTGCTTACAGTCAGATCCTGACCCACCTGCCTTTTTATTAAGTGTGTAAATGGAAACATTTTTTTCCTCCATGCTATGTAATGAATGTAGCAAGTCAAATACCTGTTTAAAAGCTGTATTTTGATCTGTGACTGTTAATAAATCTGGCCATTTGTCTTGACAAATCAAAAGATTTTATGAACATGTGCAGTTTACCGTTTAAGTAAAGCTGCACTGCATTGTGGAGCTTAGAAGAATCGAGTTTAAATAAATGCACACGGGTCATGAAGAAAGCGTATGATACGTTGCAGATTGTTGCCCTCTAACACAATTTTAATCTTATACGAACTTTGCTCCAGCTGCTTTTGCTGTTGACTTAGTTGCCAAGAGTGGTTTAAAAACAATCCACTAGATTGGGTGCATCTTTTGGGGGAAAAAGAAAAAGGGAAAAAAGGCTTATAATTAAGAAACAATGTAGAAAAATTGAAATCATATTAGGCCTGTTCATGTAACCTCTGTGACACTGTTGGGATTATTGTTCGGAAACAAACATTGGTTTCCATTGCTTTGCATATCGCACACGAGTTAACAGAGAAGGTGGGTGTATAATTTGATTACTGTCAAAGTATAGCCAGGGTGTAGTAACATTTAAGTACACCACATACACTATACTTTACCTTTGAGCGTCACATAATTTGCTTCATGCTTCAAGTATTTTTTTGAGTATACAGTGAAACTGTAAATGATTGTGAAAAGCCCCTTTCTCCCCTTAATCTTCTACATATAAACAGCATCTGCTCAAAGAGTGGATTTAAACATTTGCAGGCTGTTCTTTATTAACAAACGCATCTACTTTAACTGTTGGCTTCATAAGCCGATTCTTCTACCACATACCTCTTATAGTGGTAGATCTCCTCTGGGTCAGCGATGCCATACTCTCTGAGCTTCAGGATCATTTGGGCACTTTTTCTAACGGCTTGGTCATAGCGCTCGCTGCGGGACAGGAAGTTTGGGTCTTCCTCCTTAAAGTCTGGGTCGCTGAAAACTAGTGACTCTACAGTGGAAATTCAAACATTCTTGCATTAGTGAGGCAGCTACTAATTGAACAGGTGTGGCACGCTGAAAAGGATGAATCCTATAAATATTTCAAGGCAAGACGCATAGTAAGCCTGTTTCACCAGAATTGAGTAGGACACAGCCACTCAGCATCCTGTAATAAACTGTAGAGAAATCATTCGCTTAGCAGAATGGTTTTAGTGGATTTTTTTCTAGGTAAAAGAGAGCAATTAAATATCTAATTATTTTTATTTAATTAATTATATTTATCTAATTAATTAAGAGGACATATGGGATGCTGGGATTGCTGCAAAGGTAACTCTACCCATCAGTTCTGCTCAATATTAATAATTAATTGTCTCTCTCTTTATGAACTTATTGGTGTGATCCTCCAGTCCCAGTTTCACATGTGGCCCCTTGGCAAAATTAATTTTTCACCCCTGTCCTGGGATCCATGATGACACATGAAACAGCTTATGTTAGTTGGCTTTGGCAGTTCATGAACGCTAAATTTCGGCTTGAATTTGAACACTGGAGTAGCCAATGAAAGATCTCACTGTGCATAAAAATACCTAAACAGTAATTAATATGCTCTTCAAATTTTACGTGCCGAACTAATATTACACAGGGCGTCTAAGCATTTTGGGTTTATCTACCATCTGTCCACAACAATAAAAAAAAAAAAAGTGGGTTAAAGTGCATAGCTTCAGTACAATAAAACTTAACCATAAATATAAATGACACTAAAGCCGAATTTAGATTCGGATGACATAAAAATTATTGTGACACAGACAACTTCAGAAATGCCACTTTAAACGGATAATTCTGAGAGTGAGTTCTAAAAGGTATAAAAGTTTGGTGCACCCCGGACACTGAAAGTCACCTGCGGGTTATGAGAGCTGCTAACAACACCTTAGCTAACAGCCGATGGAAACACTGCTGTGCTAACATTATCTTACCTTCACATGAGTGTTTTTTACTGAAATGCAATTACGGGTCCCATTATCGTATTAAATTAAACAGTCAGCAGCACCAAACACGTTAAAATAATAACATGTACAAGGAAGACATTTACAATCTCACCAATTTCTCGCCTTCTTCTGGTTTTTTCCGGGCCGCCGTCCAAAATAATGGTCAGCTTTTCGATGTCAAACGTGGCGTTTTTTCTCTCCTTAACAATATCAGGATTCATGGCTTCCTCTCAGACTGGAAACAATACTTACTATTTAAAAGTATGAAACGAACTAGATCTTAAAACTCCTGCAAACTGACGTCTTCTAAAGAATCGGCCTCTTATTCACGCAGGCGCAGAGAGGCGGAGGTAAGCCACGTGACATGTAACGCGGAAGTACCAAGTCCTCTTCAATAATCCCTGGTAAACGCCTCATTTAAATTTTTATCATACAAACTTCTTCTTTTTATTTATTTATTTATTTAAGAAATCAGGATGCTGCCCTCAGCTGCAGTTTTTCATTTCCCCTGGGAAATAAACTCTGGAAGCGTGGAGGAAGGACAATCAGTCAGAACATTTGGCAGGTGGGTTTTGTTTCAAATTGAAAAACATCTTCAGTGTGTGGTTATGAGTTCATGAGCAGCCAGTTGTGATAAGCACAATATCTTGTACATACCTGATCTGATGTGGTTAGGATAGAATCAGCCTAATATTAGTAGAGTTACGACTTTTGGTTGTATTTCAGTAAATCTGAGATTGTGTTTATATTTTCTAAAGCATCTGTTTGTTGATTTAGCCCACGCAGCTTAATCCTTTTATAGGAATTAAAAGGGTAAGTAGCAGCCAGGTGCTGAGAATTTAATGCATTTGAGTTATTGACCATGTGTAAAATCCGAAGTTTTGACAGTTTTCTGGCCAGGAGCATTAAGATGTCTGTCAACATGGTGTCAACAATATCAGCAACGGTCTTTGATCATTTAAGCAATCTTCACGGCTTATCTGTCTGAGAAGGATTACAACACCAAGCAATCCTAAGTCATCATTCAATAGTGAATTATTCACAAGAGGAAAAACATTTAAGACAGTTGTCAGTGTTCCTAGAGGTCGATGCTCCATCAGATTCACCCAAATGTGAGACTGTCTAATAGCCAGAGAAATAGAAAAAATGTTAGTTGTGAAAGTAGATCTTGGACTTGACAGGCTTCAGTTAGCCTATTAAATATTAAACTTCATGACCGTACAGTTACAAAACAAGACCAAAGTGGAGATGTTAGACTATAATGAACAGCACCACATTTGGCAAATCAAATGCAGCACATCAGCATGAACACCTCAAACCCGCTGTGAAGCACAGTTGTGGAGTAGTGATGATTTGGGCACCTTGCAGTCGACCATGACCTCCTCTGTATATTAGCATCAAATGTGAGGCCTTCTGTCTGACAGCTAAAGCTTGGCCAAAATGGGGTCATGCAGCAGGACAGTGATCACAAGCACACCAGCAAATCTGCAATAGAATGGTTGAAAAAGAAAAGAATCAAGGTGATGCAATGGCCCAGGCAAAGTCCAGACTTGAATAGGAATTGCTGAGGTAGGACCTTCAGTGGGCTGTGTTTAAATAGACACCTGCACAATGTAATTAACTGAAGCCAAAATTGCTCCACACCGATGTTAGCCATTGATAAACTCATACAGAAAACGATTACTATACATTACTGTCATTAAAGGTAAAAGCACCTTCAAGTTCCTGAATCATGAGGTATATTTAGTTTTTCACTGCATATATTAGAGTTATAGACGTATTATGCATGTTTCACAAATTAAGAAAAAACATGCAATAGAATGCAGTGCAAGTAAAAGGTGTTTATAATCTTTAAATCCACTGTTTGTGAGACTGTAGGATTTTTGCTGTCTTCACTGACTGGCAGCACCGCTGAGGGTGGTAGATGTTGACTAGGACAGAAATTACAGTGTAACTGACATTAATGATTGCACAGTGCTTCTCTGCTCACACTCCTTTATTTATTATCTCCTATTCTCCCGTTTGTCACCCAAAACGTAATTTATCAAGTTTACAGGTCTGTCTAAAAAATTGAGTAGGTTAAACATACAGAAGTTACTGTGTTGTTCACCCTTTATGACATCTTGGCTGTTCATTAAACCACTAAAACATACACAGATCAGCGATTATATCGTCTATGTGGATTTGGACCCATCCACCTCTTTACACACTTTTTTTTTTTACATTAAAGATTAGCTTTTATGAACTAGTTTGTGAAAGGATGATTTAAATTGTAAAGCATGCAAAGTTACTCTTGTATAGTTCAATAATTAAAACACGGACCTGGAAATGAACCAAATTCAATTTAAAATGTTTTACTCATTTTTTTCAGACTTGTATGCTATCAGCCTGAGGAGTCCAGGGCTACGCTGTCAGCACAGCATGCTTCTAAAGAGCACCGTGTGGTTGTCAACACCTTGTTTGTGGAGCCCTTCAACCCAATTATTGGAGCCCAGTACATTGTGCTGGGTGAGATAGAAAATGATGAGGGTAAGAGAAGTATTTCACACAGACACAGTGCGCAAAGATGTTGCAGGGGACTGTTCAGATGTAAATTTACCCTCACATAACTTAAAAATGGGAAACATTAAGCAACTGTCATTTTGTCCTTTGTGTGCTTGACCTGATGTCATCTTTAAATTCCATGTTTGTGTTTGCCTCTTTTGGGCAAACACAATTGCAGTTCAGCACCAGTGAAATTTCTTTGTCTCTATTTAGCTTTATGCTGCCTTTGAAAATTTTAATTCAGGCAGGATATTTTGATGCTATCACCTGCCTGTGTTTGTAACTTCTCGTCCTACAGGAGTCGGTTCAATGGTCCGTGCCCGTGTGCTGAACTGTGTTGACGGTGTAAACATTGCTCTTCTCCAGAAAGCCATCACTGAACAAAGAAACTTTTTCACAGAGAGGGAGTGCAAACAGGGTGCACAACCTGCAGATGCAACGTGATCAGGGACTTCATTCATTCATCTGGTTTCTCAAGGTGCTCTTTGGTCGCCAGAGCTGCAGTGGTGCCTCTTAAGCTGCTGTGCTGTCTGAACAATAAACGTAATCACTGTCTAAATTTGCGTAAAAAAACACAGGTTCACTTCTGAGAGTTTATGTGACTGTCCTGTGATCTGGGTCTTTCTGCACTTGATCAGGGGATTGCTTTTTAACAGCTAAAGCCCCAAATTAGTGAGGCATTATTAGATTTTATTGTAGGCTCATTAAACAGTTACAAACTGATGGTTTGGGTTTATGGCTCATAAATGTGTCACATTTTTATTTTTGTCTCTCATTCTGAAGACTCCAGATGATGATTCGGCATTGACACAGCTTTAAAGATATGAGCAAATATCTGTATGCAATAGGATGAAACTTCACCATATGTCCAAAACTACTGGGCCAGCAGGAGCTGCTTGACCATGGAAACATTAGTGCCAGAAGAGGTTAGGACTCTGCAGCTGTTAAGCCAGCAGAGTTTTGGTGAATTTCACGCATTGCACCTCAACGCTCGGTGCTCTCCTTTTAATTTGTTTTTGCAATAGTGCGATCCTGTTCCAGCAGCACACTCTTTGACTTGTTCTTTCACAAATATCTCTAAAGGCAAATGTAAAGACTGACCCGACATACTGACATATGATGTACACTTGAGGAGTGTTTATTGAAGTGCCACAAATATGTTTGTGTGGTTCGGCACCGTGTTCGACAACTTTCTAGTTGGTCTCTGGCTTCACTATATAAAAAAGGGAAAACCCTCACCTGCTGGAGCTTACTGCCCCACTCCTCCCATCTCATCTGACTGTTAAATGTTTAGGTTAGGTTTATGTTATGTTATGTCCCATTAAATTTATCAGCTAAGTGTGTTCTTAGCAGAAGTTAATATTAAGAAATGATCAGATGTAGAAATAATTATTGGAATTGGTTTGAAATGGAAATAAAGGATTGTTTGAGTCACCAGTGGTCCTCTGTAATGAAGGCTCTTTTTTTAAGTTGTAAATAAATAGTTTAAGTATGTCCTTTTGGATCGAACCTGTACCTTTTCCTGGTCCTGTTAGCATTGAGGCTAAATCAGGGGTTAGCTGAAAGGTTAATTCTATTAGTCTGTTGTTTCCATTACTTATACAGAAATGTCACATATTTTCTGCATACAAATTGCAAAAAGGGCAGGTTTACTTTATTTGAGGGTAATGATGTCATTTACTAATATAGCACACCAGTTTATACAATTGTTTTACTCTGTCATCTGTGCATTTATCACGCACCTTCTTAGTTTAATCCAATCACTTTTCTGCTAGTCTCTTTATATAAACAGTGGCATGAAAAAATATTTCCTCCCTTTCTAAATTATTTTCTGTCATTTATCTTACATGTTTCATGAAAACAATTTTAACATGAGACTAAGATAACCCAAGTAAATGAAAAAATACAGGTTTTATTGATTGATCTATTAATATTTGATGATTTCATTTATTAAGGTAAAAAACTATCCAAACCTATGTGGCCCTAAAAGTCATGAATTAACTATGATTAGATATTTATTTTGGAAAGCTGGAGTTAATTTCACTAACCATACCCAAGCCTGATTACAGTCAGGCGAGTAGAATAAAAAAAAACAAACACTTAAATAGAACCTGTTTGTTAACGTGAAGTGGCCTAAAAGAACTCACAGAGCAACACATCGTGCTACTCTCTAAAGAAATGACTGAGAAACAAAGTCACTGACATCAGTCTACATGGAAATGGTTACAAAGATATGTTTAAGGCTTTGGTTCCAGTGGTTTCAGTGAACCACCCTGAGAGCCTTTATTTACAAATGAAGGAAATTGGCGATCCTTCCCAGGCGCAGCCAGTCTACCAAAATTACTCCAAGAGGATATCATCAACTCATCCATGAGTTCACAAAAGAACCCAGAACAGCAGTTAAGGTCCTTGTTCATTTTTCATAAAATGAAAAAAATTTGCAGCAAAAATGGCACACAAACATGGGAGAGTTCCAGGGTGAAAACCAGTGCTGAACAAAAATAACGGAGACTCATTCATTGTATATTTACAAAAAAAACACCTTGTTGATCCCCAAGACGTTTGGGAAATACTCTGATTGATGAGATAAAAGATAAACTTGTTGGAAGGTTTGAGTCCTGTTACGTCTCGCTGTTTCATAAAAATAACATCAAACCAACAGTCAAACACGGTGGTGGTAGTGTGATAGACTTGCTGTAATTGATATAACCATGAAATTTGCTCTCTACTACCAATTCATTCAGTGAAGCTCAAGCTCACTTGGATTATGCAGCAGGACAATGACTAAGAGCACATCAGCAAGTCTACCTCTGATTATCTCAAAACAAATAAAACCAAGGTTTTGGACTGCCCCAGTCAAAGTTTGGTATTAAATCTTGGTGAGATACTTGGGCATGACCTTTATTAAACTATTATATTTGTCTAATATTACAAAATGTTTAATGATCTGAAACATTTAAGTTTGACCAATTTATAAAAATACCCCAAAAACTAAGTATTCAAGATGAGGTAAGTTCCCTTTCATTGCACTGTATTCATGACTTGAATTGATATAGGGGACCTTAAAATAACATTCAGTATGTTACATTGCCAAAAGGCATATTTTTGTTATTCTTGCTATTTATTTTGCCCTGATGCATTTGTGGTCCATCAAACTGGAAGCTGTGGGGAAAAGACACTAAAATTATTTGTTTTACCTGAGATCCCAAAATCTAAACTGGTTTTACTTTCTTGAAGGTAAAGCGGTGTGTGTTTTTTTTGTTTGTTTGTTTGTTTTATTACTTTAAAGACTGCACAGCATTGAAAAATTAGAGTCCGTCCACTTTAACCATTATAATTTTTATTTTTATTGATATTTGTTTCTTTAAAAGATATCAAACAGGATAAATTCAATGAACAGTTTAAAAGAAAACCCATAAGTAATACAGAATCAATCAATCTTGGCAAATAGCATTGCACCTTGTCCCAGTATCCCTAATAATGCATTCATATCAAAGATAAACTTCATTTATACTGTTTTTAAATTAAACCAAAAAAGAAAAATCTGCCCGCATTAGACTTTTTTAGTAAACAAAAACAACTCGGCAGCAGTTATTTTGGCTAGAGAGAAAGCTTTGCAGTAGAAGACTTTTCCTGAGTCAGAATGTCCATTGTAAGTAATGTATGGATTTCATATTGAAAAGATATCTCCAAAAAGTAAACATATCTAAAATCTTGCAGATGTAGTCGAATTGTACACTGGACTATAACCAGACTCTTTGGAGGAGGCAGGCAGCATTGGTAAGCCTGTTTTTGGGTCTTTCCTGCAGCAACCCAGAGCTTGTTTGTAGTTGATTTTCTTCTTTGTAATTGGGTCTATAATATCCTTGATGTAGGCAGACTCAGTTTGCAGGTCTCTCATTATTGTGTTGTCAATCATTCTGGACCCAACGGCATCCAAGATGCTAACTCTGTCACCAGTATCTGGATTGACCAGCCCTCCAGTCAGGTGCTGGGCCTCCATGAAGCGAATGGCAGTGTCCTTCGGCATCCAGCCTTTCTGAACAGCCTCTCCCACAGACAAACGCTCTTTGGTAATAGGGTCTTCAACTCCAGTGAAAGCCTTCTGTGCATTTAGCATTCTCTGGATTTGACTATCCTCGATAAGGCCTCTGCTTGCTGCCTTGTGAACTGTGTACCTCATTTTATTGCTGATATCAATGATGCCTCCTGTTGATGCCTGAGCCTCCAGAAGTCTTTGGGCAGTTGTGGAATCAATCAGCTTACGCACGGTGGCGTTGCGTATTGTATAGCAGGTGTCAGTGTCTGTATCTATTATTCCAGCAATTGGGTAGGTTTCTTTGGCATCAGATAGGTTGTATGGTGCTGAATTCAGTGATGTGGTGGATTTTGGGGTGATTGAATTGAACTGGGACTGCTTCTTGTTGTCACCAGCGACTAGCAGGGCAAACTCTGAGATGGGAATTTTTCCTTGTTTGTACTGTTTCAGATCATATTCTGTCACCCTTCCTTCCTTCAGCGCATCTTTGATGGAGTACTGCTTTCCACTCTTGCGATCTTGGAGTACAGATATCTCCCCATCAGGTCCCAATGAAGTGATCTCCTCCCAGTCACACTCGAGCTCCTGCAGGTGAATGTACTGCTGACGATCAATCAAGCCCTGAAGGTAGGCGTCATATGGAGACATGTCTTTGCCAGTAACTGGGTCCAAAATCGTGATCTTTGTAGAGACATTGGTCTCTTTGGTCCTTGTTTCTGCATTCTCCTCTCTCTGTAGGTTCTGTATAAGCTCACGGATGATGCTGTCTCGCTGATGGATCTTGTCTTTTTCATCCAAGATGTCCCTCTCCAAACGCATGACATCAGATTCCATCTTAATGCTCCTCTGTCTGTTCATCTGCGTTCTTTCACTTATCAGTCTGCTCTGCTGCTGGAAAGACAGGCTGATATCGTGCCTCTTGCCATCAAGAGTTCTGAGTTCACGAGTGAGGTCTTCTTTCTCCCTCTGTAAGGCATCTCGGTTCATAATCAGGGTGGTCTCCTCTCTTGAAGTAGTAGATTTGCTGTTCATTAGGTATTGGATTTTGTCGTTAAAACGTCTAAGTTCATCCTCGAGGTCTTGTCTGGCAAATTTACTCTGAGACACCTGTTCTCTCAGGCGATCCCTCTCAGACTCAACTGCCTGGTCTTTTTCAACACGGACAACCTCTTTGTAGACTGTCCTCTCGATGGACTTCTCTTTCTGCAAGATTTCAAGCTTGATATTGATGTTACGGATTTCTCTCTGCAATCTCAGAATATCACTGGTTTCCTTGTCCATGTCTGAACGCAAACTGCTTGTCAGCCTCTCCAATTTGGGGTCTCTCTCCACCTTGAGCACCTCCTCGACAACTATGCTTTCCTCAACAGGCGGTGGGGCATTTTCCAGCTGTGAGATACGCAGTTTAATCTCTCTGACTTCAGACTCTGCTTGGATCCTCTTTTGGCGTTCAACACTCTCTCTGAGGATCCTCTCTTTCTCTTCCACTTTTGTTCTTAACTGTTGTAGCTCCAGTTCTACCTGGCGTCGGTTCGTTACTTCTTCATCCAGGTTCCTGCTAAGCCTTTCGTGCTCAACCACTTGCCTTGGGTCTTTCTGCAAACGAACAACCTCTTGGACAACCACCTTTTCTTCTGGTTTCTGTCTCTCCAACTGGATGAATTTATGTTTCAGGTCAAACACCATCTCTTCAATAGTGCGCCGAGTCTGTGCCTCTTCCCGCATATTCTTTCTCAAGCGTTCAAGCTCTTTCTCTTGGAGTGGATCGGGCTCATACTTAACAACTTCTCTGGTAACAAGTTGGGTCTCTACCTTTGACTTTTCAGCCTTCCATTCATCTCTCTCTTTCCGGAGCATTCTCAGCTGGCCCTGGAGGGAGTCATAAGTGCTGTGTAAATTATTCACCTGGTCATTTAGCCTCTGAATTTCTCTCTCATTTTCGGGGCTTCTTTCTTCTTTAATCACTTCTTGGAAAACTTCTTTTGTTTCAATTCTTGGCTTCTCTGACCGAAGGATGTTGAGTTCAGTTTTCACTTTGGTGAGCTCTCTTTCAAGGTCAGAGCGCTGCTTGCTGCAGTCTTGTATCTCTTTGCGGAGCCGCATTATCTCCACCTCTGTGTTTGGGTCTATCCTGTAGATCTCGTTAACAATTTCCTTCACCTCAACTCTGGGTTTCCAGTCTTGAACTTCTCTGTAGCGGCTGTGGAGCACCATCAGTTCCTTGGCCAAAGAGTTGTTTTCAATCCTCTCTTCCTCCAAGCCTGTTCGAATATTCTGGGATTCATTGATAAGGTCTGGGTCTTGTTCAATCTTTTTGACTTCTTTAGTGATGATCTTAGGCTCAATGTTAGGAATCAGCCTCTCAAGTGCATTGATTTGACTTCTTGTTTGGAAGATTTCATCATGGAGGAGTTTGGCCCTTTTGCTCTCGTCAGAAATTTCTGTCTCAAATGTTTGCACTGCTCTCAGCATCTCTGGGTTTTTCTCTACTTTAATCACTTCCTTCTTAACCACCCTCTCTTTGATGGTTGGTCTCTTCTGCTGGAGAATTGTGACTTCTGTCTTCATCTGAATATGTTCCCCATCCCTCACCCGAATTTCATCTCTCATCCTTGCTATTTGATCTCTCAGCTTAGCAGCCTCTACATCCAACTGGGGATCTTTCTCAAACTCCGTCACCTCTCTAGTCACCAGTTTTGGTGGAGCACTCTTTACGGTTTCCTCTAGGGTAGTGACTTTTTTGTTAGTAACCTCAACCTCAGTATGTATGGTGGTGCGCTTCAAGATTTCCTCATGTAGCCTCTGCTGCAGATCACGCAGATCAGTTTCCAGTTTTGGGTCGCGGTAGTAGTGTAGTACTTCTTTCTCCTCAACACGCTCCACTCCACGGCGACTCTTCAAAGACAAATACCTGTCTTTGAAAGTTTTCAGGTTTGTCTCAACATGAGTCCTCCTCTCCTTCTCCTCTTCCAGCTCTTTTACCAGACCATCTAACTCAAAAGCACTCCTTTCAGACTTCACTTGCTGCTGTGCCACTGCTTGGACTGTCTCTTCATTCTGCAGCAGGAAAAGCATATGTAATTAAAATATGTAAATTAAAACTAATTGCAATGCAGTTATAGTTAAACGGAAAGCATCGATTATATCTAAATAAATTCATGGCCTTTTTTCTTACTCGTGACATGACATTCTTAGCCAGACCCATCTGTTTTTGGCGCTGGGTGTTTTCAGCTTTTGTCTCAGCGTAGCGGTTCACCAGACTCTTTTCCTGTAATAAGCAAACCTCATGTCACCTCAATCGATAAAAAGATAAATGTGAGAAGTGCGAATCATGTTGAAAAACACACAAACGTTACCTCTTTCTTAACAGCGTCAGACAGTGTGGGCACACGAGGTTTCTTCGGAACGGTGGCACCAGTGCTCTCAAGCGTACCGTTGAACTTGTCAACGTTGGTCTCGTACTCCTGCAGAGATGTGAAGATTTCAAATCTTTGAATTGTTTCATGTCATTTGTTGTCTGTTCCAAAATCTTTCAATATGAGCCATGTCTGCTAATGTTAAAGTTAAAATGTATGAATTTACTTTCTGAATTCCCTAAAATGCACTTATGCATTCAACGCTTTAAACCATTCGACACATTTGACTTTACACTGGATGCCCTTCCTAAGGGAAGCCCCATTAACCCAGGATTAGCATTTCCTCCCAGGGTTGTACCCCTACACCATGGTTCCAGTAATAAATGTATTTATTTAATTTATTATAAGTTAGCAGTCTTACATTGAGGAGATCCTGCAGGTCTTGAGAGAGGCTCGTCACCCTTTCCATGTCAGCTTCCTTCCGCTTCAGGTCATCCATCATCCTCTGCAATGAGAATGTATAGAAACATTAATCACCTAGTGTTTACTGTCCTGTCATAATCATAGTGAATTACTACATGTTGACATTGAGAGTAATGTATATACATCCATAAATCCAAAAGACATTATGTGAGGAATGGGTAGCCAAGGTTTTTGTTGCTTTATTCTTTATTTGATACTTAAAGGTAAATAATCAGGAGACAGTCTCACCTCTTGAGAGCTCTGCTTGGCAGCGATCTGAGACAGATCATCTTTGGGACTTATCTTGTTCGTCGGCAGGTTGTCCAAGAATGAGTTCAGGGATTTACATGTGCTCTGGAACTCCTGGTTCTTTCCTGCAGTTTCTAGTAAGGTGCTTTCTCTGAGAGGAATATCACAGGTATTAGGCACATTATGACAACAGAAATATCTTATTAATCAAACCTGTTTTACCCTTTAGTAGTATAGTAGCACACTTTTATAGATTATGTATAGATGGATAGATGTATATAGATTTATAGATGATGTATAGATTAACCCTATTACAGGTTGCAAGTGCCTGATCTAACTGTAAAAGGTACTTCTCACTTCCTTGTTGCTTCATTTAAGTGATTTAAAAGGCTGATGAAGGAAAACCACTGTAGTCTGACTTTGCAATTAGGCTGAAGGGACTGAGATGATGTGTCCACAGTCTAACTCTCACCTGTCCTTCAGCTGGTAGGCAACTTTGGTGTAACGGGCTTGTAGCTGCTTGACTTCCGTTTGCTGGCGCTGGATGTCCGGGCAGTACTCCTGGTAGCCCTGCTGTAGAGAGCTGCACAGCTGCTCTGTGGTCTCCAGGTCCTTACTCAGCTTCTTCATGTCGTTCTGAGCAGCTGCCACAGACTTTTGCTGGCTCTAAACACCACAGAAAAAATGTTCAATTCAAAGTGAACATCAAATTAGAGATGCGTAAGAGAATTCAAATTTGTATGGTCAAGACTTCCTCACGTGAATTTCCTCAACGCGGGCTTGAATTGCATTTGGGGTGTCAGGGATCGGACCATCTGCACTCAGCTTTTTCTCAAAGCCGGAGACAAGACCATCCACCTTCTTGATCTGGTTCTCCAGGTTAAGGGATGCATTTGCTCTGCAGAAAAGGAGATAAATAAACTACTAAATCTAGATCATCAAAAAATGGACAGATGAATATTAAATGAAATACTGATTATGTTTTTTTTTAAAATGCTATTTTAAACCCAAACCCCACCATAAAACAAGCTCTTACTTCTTATTGTAAAGATCAGCAAGTGCAGCAAGGTTGTCAGACTTGTTGCTGGCAGCACTGAGTTTGAGCGGCAGCCCTGAAGAAGTACCGTTGGGATCTTTAGACAGCAGGGGCTGCATGCCAGCCTGTGCAGCCTGTTGCTGCTGCTGCATAGCCTGAAGTGTCTGAGTTGTTTGCTGTGAAGAGCATCCATACAAACCTTCATTAAACATCAGATATTAACATAATCCACAGCATAATCTTTTCATGCTGACAGCCTGCAGGAGTGAAGGATCACTTTATGTTGTATAGGGTATGAATGCATACACACACATAGGAAGATAATAACAGCATAAAAATGACAAACTACATTTTGTTTGTTTTGGTTTCTTGGTGTCACGTGGTGAATGATATTTAGCCAGTGCTGATGTTAGTTTTGTTTTTTTCTCACCTCATGCTCCTTCATCCTTTTGGCCAGATCACCAGCAGGATCACTGCGGCTCAGCGGGGCTCGCAGGCGGCTCAGCATGCTCTCCTCAGCTTTGGCCAGGTCATTGTCCAGCGTGTCCAGCTGCTGAGAGAGGGCTGTGAGTTTGGGGTCCATGGGGGCAGAAGACACTGGAGCTGAAGGAGGAAAAGGAGACTTTATTTTAATGATTTATCTGACTTTAGTTGCAGTTAAAGATGCAGTGATTGCATATAATGAGGACACTCATGCATTTAAGTAATTGACAACAACCTAACTGCTGGGTCCTGGAGATTTCTGATTTCTGATTCTTCAGGGAGTCGGCCAGAGCGGCTCTTCTCTTCTTGATGTCTGCAAGCTCCTGGCCCAAACTAATGAACAAAAAGAAAGGGACAGAGTTAAAGAAAGGCCAGACGTCGGGTGTACCATTTGAGCTGTTTAATAATACAGCTTGTTAGCACTTACAGGTCCACTTTATCAATGGCCTCTGAGTCAGGTGGTGGGATCTGGAAGCAAACTCCTGGGAATTTTTTAGTTTTTCCATCAGAGGAAATGACATTCCAGTTCTCAATGTCTGAATTTGATTTCAAGGTGAATTTCTCTCCTCTTTGCAGAGAATCCTATGAAGTAATGATTAAATCAGTTAGACAACTCACTTTTGAAAGTTGCTTTTTTTTGTATTTTTTTTTTTTACTGCAGCCACGTGCAGTTACAGTTGAATTTTACATTTAGACAAAAAAAATTTCCCCACCGTGTCTGTGTCCCAGTCACACAGGGACTCCACTGTGATGGCTCTGCTGGGGGTCGTACGTCGGAGTTTCAGCGGCGCGATGGTGGTGCTGCGTTTCCTCAGGTCGGCCAGCAGCTTTTCACATTTCTGTACATCCTTCTCCTCTGCCTGGTAGGAAAAGGACTCAATCAGTGGGTGATGGCAAACCAGGTTTGTGAACACCTTTAACTCATTTTATGTATTTGTTTTTGTTAGTTTTGTTGTTTATTGGCAGGTCTTTGTGTTCACTGTAAAGTGTAATGTGACCTGCCCAGAAAATTAATATTTTCCTGCAGTCTGCCATGTTTACACCTTATATTTTCTCATATTGATGTCCATTAACATGTGAAAAAATATATAAATTTTGAGAACTCGAAGGCTTTATTATTTCCCTTTATAGTCTTTCACTGTTTATTTTTGGACTTTGGAGTCTCCTTGTCTCCAGCTTTTCCTGCTCCAGTCCCTCTATCTCTATCCAAATCTCCTTCTGACTCCCTTTTTCAAAATTCTCACTGCTAGTTTGAAAGTGGGGTACAAGCAGAATTTCTTATGTGTGCTGAGTTTCAGTACTTGTGGCTGGACGTACCTCGAGCTGCAGCAGCTTCTCAGTGTTGCTCTTCTTGCTGAGAGTCTTGGGGTCCAGGGTGCCGTTGAGCTTGGTCAGTGACTCTGACAGCTGCTCGGTGTCAAATTGGTACTGAAAAATGGAACAAAACACACTTTTTGTTTTGTTTTTCATGCATAAAATCTGCAAATGATGATGGCAGAATAGGTTGTAAGCTGAGCACTGCATTGCGATGTCTCACCTTTTTAAAGCTATCCACGTTGTCCAGGTGCGTCTCTTGACAGATGCAGAGATTGAGGAATTTCTGCCACTCATTTCGTACATCATCTCTTTGAGCCTGGAAATATAATGTAGGGAGTTGACATATCTTTAAACAGCGTTCAGGATGAAAGGGTGAAGCTGATGTTGTTAATGGGCTTTCTAAGTACCTGTATTGTGTCGCTGGCGGGGTGCTTCAGTTCAACAAGTCTGTCTCCTTCATCCTGGAGTTTGTTCACCTCGGCCTCGTGGGACAGCAGACTGTTGTTCTTGAAATTCTAAATAAGATCAAATCAAAGTTATGTGTGAAGTCATCCAGGTACAAAAAAACAAAAAAAACTTCTATCACTACAGGCCACATCTTGTGATTGGTGAGCCTTTTAATTCTATTTTCATCTGACATAAAAACAAGTTAGTCCTCACCTCATACTGCCTCCGAACGTCAGCCGGGTCAGCCATGCGGTCACTCCAGTCTTGCTTCGTGATCTTATCCTGCTCCTCTGCCAGGAAGGTCAGCTCCTTGTTGCCACCCTGCATGTACTCATACAGGCTATTCAGGTAGTGGCGGCGCCACTTGGAGTTGTCCTAAGGAGAAATAAATTAAAATGGAAACACACATGAGTAGCTTTAAAAGAGAAAACAAAGAAATTAATTAAGAAATTAAAACTTTTCAGTTTTTCTCGAAAAAGAAAAAAACAAAATGTAGCTAAAAATGGCCTCACAGCTTATTATAGTGACAAAGCCAAAAGTGAAATAAGTAACTAAACCAACTCACCAGTAAGTTGGTGTACTGTTTCTTCAGAGCTGCGTATTTGTCCTAAAAACAAAACCACATATGTCATCAGATGTTTGAAATGCGTTTTGCTAATAATAAAGGACACAAGCAGCAATCTTTTTTTTAAGTAAGAAGCGTGTGTTTTCGTGTTATCACGCATGCATACCTTGCTGCCAGCAGAAGCGATGCAGAGCTGCGTGTTGTAGTCTTCGATCTGTTTGTGTACGATGTTGTGAGCAGCAATCTGCTTCTCCAGATCAGCCATACTAGGGCCAAACTGCTCCACATCCACCAGTTTCTGAGAACAAAGACACCAGAAGAAAGCAGTTCATGGAAATGTAGAGATGAAATAACAAAGGACAGGTCTGACAGGATGAGGCCGTTAAATCACTCAGCTCTGCTTGGGAGATTTATTACAGGACTGACAGGTCCAAAACAAAGAAACAAGTGTGTTTAGATTACATTAGGATTAATACAGTTAATGTTACTTATTATTAAGCAATCCTGTGAAAATGTGACTGTCATTCTCCCCACCCTGTGTGTGGCCCTTCAGTTCCTAATAGAAACTTACATTTTTTTAAAAGACCACAGATATTTGGTTTCATTATTTTTGCTTAAATAAGCAACAGTATGACTCAAAGTTTGAATAGTTTTTGCTACAGAGCGTCTGACTAAAGAGGAAAATACTTGTTGGCGGCAGCAGTTTTAAAACAGTTTTTTGTCTTTTTGTTGACGCTAAGAGCATTAATATTCAAAAGAGTTTGAAAGACAGGTGTGGAAGTTCAGACAGTGTTACAGTACTTACTTGCTTCTCACTTAAAATAGGCCCCCAATCAATTAAGGGCATTCGCGACACGTCATCAATCTGCTCGTAGATGTCTCTGTAGACGGTACAGTCCTTCAGCCAGCGCTCATGAAGATGATGGACACTGGAGTCATCAAAGGGCAGAAGAGACACAAGGAAACAAACAACTGTGGTTAATATATGTGAGATCCAACGTGTTCAATATTAAACCAATGATATCAAACAGCTAAAATGTTTTTAAATCCTCAGTATGTTCTCCGAGGAGGGACCAGCTATACTGCAAATCCTCTGTGTTGTATTTATTCTCTATGAACTCACTCGCTCTCTATCTCTGTGGCTTGTGGATGTTTCAGCTTCTTGGCTTTGTCAACATTTATGAAGAGCTTCTCCAGCAGGCCCTCAGCTTCACCCAGCCTATCTGAGATCTCCATCTGATGCTGGTACGGCAGCTCTTTCTTGTCATTTTCCAAATCCTGGTGAAGGCAGATAACAGATAAGGTGATGTTTTTACACAGCCAATGATGGTGATCTTTCATAAAATCAGACGCTTTGTTTTGTTCTGTTCTTACCACAGCCAGCAGCTCTTCAGCCCTGAGTACATCTTTCTCCACTGTGTCTGCATCTTTTTGCATATGGGCGATCAGCAAGGTCAGGTCGGTGGCCTGTATTCTGCAGCACACAACAAAGGTCAGAGGTTGAATAGCAGAACACATCATTTCAGGGATGATACAGAATTGGTTAGTGTACGAGTACTCCCACTGAATTTCTGAATAATTCACAGCTTGATTACAGTCATACCTTATGGTGTGCATTTTTATGAACACTATTGCTACCAACAAAGACTTATTTATATTTGTGGACAAATTTTACATCCCCAGGTTATCCTTTATATAGAAAATCTCTGCACAGCGAGGGCAGTTTATTTTAGTTTTTCCCTTCAGTTTTTTTGTTTTTAATTTTGCACAAACTGCACAATTTCCAGATCTTTTAGGATGGAGTAGGATTTTTCCAGCCTCGGCACCACACCCAAGACGTTCCTTAAATTCTACCCATTCTTGAACTTGGACTGTCACTCCCTCTGTGAGTGTTCATGTTGATTGTGTCGCCGCTTGGAGTAAAGTAATGTTTAAGATTGTCAAAATAAGGAGCAGGAAGACGTTCTAAAAAATACAGATGAAGGATCTTAGCAGCACAATTTTTAGTGTATCTCTCAGTGTCAACATTAAGAAAAGAGATTTTAAAAGCTGTCAGATAATAAAGAATAACATGGTTTTTATTAACCAATGTAAGTAAGTTTATTATTATTTATTGTTTATGACATCCTTTTCACAGGTAAGTATTCACAAAGTGTTGCACATAAAATAGAGTTAAATAGATGTGTCAAACGTAATAAAAACAAGCTACAAAAAAAGATAAAGAATAAATGAAATCAGGAAGATAAAAAGATTTTTTTACTCCTTTTTTAAAAGTGAGTCAGCACTTTTAAAAACTGCTTAGAGGGAAATGACCGGTGGACATGTGGCGGGGATTCAGTCTGACAAAGGTCACATTCATGCTGAAATTACGCTTATGTGCAAAACTAATTCAAAGAATCTGGTTCTGCAGCTGCTTTCACAATGGCCGCCCTGGTCCCTGTTCCTGCTCACTCAGCAGGAGGGACAGGTATGTGTTTGACTCGCAAGCATGATTTTTTTTTTTCCACCTTTGCAGTCAAAGAAAAACCTGTTTAGCTACCATTGTTTATAGAAACATTGGACTGTGGGAGAGATTTCTCCTCTTTGCTCACAAAAATGAAAGAATGAAAAAATTAATAAATAAATGAAAAAAAAAATTCTGTGATCACCAGACAGAGGAGCATGAATTACTGATGCAGACCAAACTGACGCTGCACACAATGGTGTCACGTTTCCAATAATTTTACTCAGTTTGGTTTTTTAAAGGTAATTTTTTAAAGTGTCTTTAATCTTCAGCTTGTCATCTGTACTTTACAAATCTTTAGGTTTTACCTTTTCACTTTCCTACATGTCGGATATTTAGTTCTGAGTTTGTCTTGATAAAGGTGAACTGTGCAGGGGCTAAAATGAATAAAGGCCTGATATCTGATTGGTAGATACTGTATGAAACTATTATGATCCAATGAAAGTTTTTTAATGCTATGGTGACACAACTGATGATTTATATGTAAAAATACTATACAAAATATATGAGGTTTATATGACAAACTATAATCAGCGTGATCTGATTACAGCAGCAGTTGCGGGATGCAGATGTTGGTCTATTCTCTTTTATTTAAAGTTGTCACCTTCGGTTTATTCACTTTATTCTTTTATGAATAGTAGATAAGAATTACTTGTCACACCCACACATTGCTGCAGAAACATACAGTATCTGCATTAAATGTGTGTGTTTTTTTTTAAAATCACGCAGCAGTGTGATATTCCTGTGCAGGTGTGGCTGTGTAGCTTGCTTGTAATGTGATCTGAGGTGATACTTTGATTTTCTCATAAGGTGTTTCGGGGGAACTTTATGCTTTCCTCAGCATGAATCAAGTATTTGTGCGGGCAGCTTGTGTGGTCACACTGAGCTAATAGCCAGCTAAAAAAATCATTAAATGTTAAAAAAAATCATTAACCCTTCTTTAACAGTTGGTGGTTTTTAGGAAATTATTGAATGAATGACAGCTACAGAAAACACTACTATAAGGCCATTACAAGTAGCAAAACTGGATAATCTGCATAATTTAGATAGGTTTGCCTGCATTTTTTAAATAGTAGTAAGATCTCAGATCATCTGCACAAACACTCCCTTATTTTCCCTTTCAAGCTAAGCTCATATGGTGCAATATAAAATACATTTCATAGTAAAATTTGGTTTGAGAATTGTTATTTTACAACATGACCACTGGCGCAAAGAAATGGATGTTGAATGCTGAATTGAATCTATGTTTTACAGTGATTAGAGTCAATATTAAATCTCTGCGTAACAGCAGAGCTGTGATCTGTGATGTAACCGAAGGCAGCAGGAGAACAAGATGAACGTCCGAGAGCCGTCCAGACTCAGCGCACACAAACACACAAATACTCATTTTTCCATTACGTCTTTTGGCTTTTCGACTTCTTGGAGACTCAGCCTGATCCGAGCATTAGCTTCTACTTTTACAGTCATTTTTAAAAAGTATCTAATGCACACATCCACACACACAGCTGTCTGTGGCATTTCCAAGAAAGACGTCTGTCACCTAGGAATCATTTTTGATTGTGACTCACAATTTTTTTTCTTAAACTAATAAATAAACAATTATATAACAATAGAAACGATTGAATGAAACGAACAGCACTTCCTGTGCGTCATGCTGTAATGTACAGTTAAAAACCAACGCCCACATGAGAGACAGAAACCAGCTGAGCAGAACGGACAACCCAGCCCTCATCACACCTCAGCAGAGAGAAAACATGTCTGGGGCAGAGACAAGGTGAAGCCACAAGCTGGACACCACCTGATGGTGAGATCACGTCTGTGGCCCTTTGTGACTTTTGGGAACAAAAAGGTGAAGTGGTCGGCTTTGAAGCTGAATGTAGGGCTCTTTCTAATAATCGAAACTGATCCTAAGGAAACCTGAAGAAAACCTGTCCTCAGTACTATCCATTGATTAAGAAGGTGATCACCCCCCTTCGCTGCTTTGACTGCAGCGACTTTAATGGCGTTCTGATCTGTCAGCCGGAGATTTTCTGTAGATTTAACATGAATTAGATTTCGTGGCTCTTTATCATCTGCCTTCTCTTTATATTTAGCACACGAAAATGACCTCACACACATTATGCATATGCATTATGATAATCAGGATGAAAACATTTTTAAATTTCAGTTTTAGTCATAATTCCCTCATTTCACTCATCCTCTTGCAGGACACGGTTGCAGATCATGTTTACACAGTAAGCTTGACCCCTGGCTTGCACTTAGCTTTCACTTTTTCCCCAAAAGATTAACTCTCACATAATTCAGCACTTGAAAGCAGTGAAGGAATTCCCTAGACAAACATGGATTAAAACCTCCTTTAAACTTGGTGTAATATAATAAACCACAACACCGACACACACAGAGAAAGAGGGCAGCAGGAACACACAGGAAACATGACACAGTTCTTGGCTCTAGAAGAACAGGAGCAGGGGAAACATGACGGAGATACGGTGTCACCACACTCATACATGCATTCATAAAATCCACATAGAAAAACTCACTTGCTGATCTTCCCCGAGACCTTGAGGGTACCATTCTTAGTGTCCTTGGAGCTCTCCTTTTTCTTAAACATCTTAGCGGATGTCAAGCAGAGATCCCGAGTAAAAAAATCTCACTCTCTCTGTCTCACTCCTTCTTCGTCTCTGACTCCAGCTCTCTGTGGTTCTTCTCAAACACACTGAAGCATAAAAACACACACACTTGTGTCACCACGGTGTTTAACGCCAGTGGCTCCTCCCAAACAGGTTAACAGGTGTGTCAACGCCCAAACATCCACCTTGCAGAGGAAGACTGGACCGACCTGTTCTCAGCACTCTCCCTCTCTTCCTCCCTTCTTCGGGCCAGCCCTTCCTTTTCATCGGGCCCCTGACACACTCTCCAAACTTGCACAGGGTCCTTTTAATTACCAACAGGCAGTAATGCCAGAGGGACACGCTCCATTCCTGCAGTGTTGACTCCGCTCTGTGTGTCACACTTATTGTGAAGATTGCATTCCTCAGGATAAACTATACTGCTGAAAAATGATCCTGTGCAACAAATCCAAAATGGTATTTAACCTCAAATGTGAATGCTTACAGGAATAAGTGAGCTCTGTGACAAGGTTTCTCTAAAGGTTGTTCATATAAGAGGATACATAATATTAGGCAACTCGATTTCAAGTCCCAAAACTATATAACAATTCTGGCCTTCCGAAACATCGGTCAATACCCCACCCCCCTTATTTTTAATAACTACCAGGAATTTTCTCTCCATAAAACCTTTCAACTTCCAAAATGTTGTTACACAGTTTACTGTCTTTACTCTCTTCTCTCCAAGTCTCACACTTAGTCTCACTCCTTAAAGCAGACTTCTACCTACTTACTTGATGGAAACTGGGAGTAGCTTTGGTAGTTTAACTCTAAACCAAAAGTTTCTTCCTTCACCTTCCTGTCACCTGATTCAAAGTGGTGGTTAGTGATGAAAGCATTGAAGAAATAAAATACATATTAAACAATAGAACAAAAACAAAAAAATGTGCATTTCAAATTAGGCGTGACTACTTTCGCTCAGTGCCAGATTGCCCACCTTTAACCTTATTAATTGTATGAAATTAACACCTGTTATGATGTTCAAAATTGTTTTTAGTTACTATCCTTGAGATGTTTATTTACTTCCTACTCTTCCTTCATGTCTCAAACACGCAGACAAATAAAAGACTAATGTTTTTTTCTCACTTGTTTGTGAGCGCTACAGATCAATGTCAGTGCTTCTATTCCAAGGAGCAGTTCTTAAAAAGGTTAAAAAGGAGAAGTTGGATGAGATCATTGCAACATCATCCACTGGTTAGTAAGTCCTTGTGTGAAGTTTCAAGGTCAGGATTTGTGCCACTGTCACCTTAGTGTTTTGAAACTGGAGGTTATGATCTGACTAATCAAGAGAGACTGGACACGTCTAAATCTTACCCTGATTCATCATCCTTTATTCCCCCCAAGAGTGAATTTCACTGGTATATTTAATGGCCCTTGAAAATAGAGATCAAGATGGTGAGCTGTTTCTAAGATGAGCTGAGCTGCCCTTTTTAAATATTTCTATGTAAGCTGATTTCTTTTTTCCACCAGAGAAGTTGTCACCCGCTGGCCATTAGAAAAAGCCCTGATTCATCCATATTTTACATATGTGATGCTTAATGATTTTTAATATTGGATCAAACAGCCCTAAAGTGCCTGCTCTGCTGCAGGTGATTACATAACTCTTGAACCTCCATTAGAGCTACGTTTTCTGAGCTGCTCTTGTCTTAAGTTTGCGTATCATATGGGGTCCCTCAGGGCTCAGTTCTGGATCCACCTTTGTTTCATTTGTGGACTACATCATTTAGTCATGCAGCATTTCATATACATCAACTGAGGCTAGACAGTTATACTGTTTCTTCCAACAAACTCAGCCTAGTGCTGATCTCAAATATCTATTCAAATCATTTTTTAAAAAACATATTCTATTAATAGACCCAAAGGCTTTGAGGCACCAGATTCCCCTTTCTTGACACCCATGTTGGTGAAACCTTGTGAGCATGGCCAAACACACATATATTTTCAAGGCTTTGCCATGTGTTTGACTGTGTTAAGTGACGCGTACAGCTAATGAATATTACATTTAATTTAGAATCAAATCATTTTTACACAAAAATACCTTCTATTTGTGTCATTTTTATCCCATCTTATATATTTTTATTCACCTATCTGTATTTTTTAAAAAGCATATATTATTTTGTGTAATCTTTGCAAATTGTTTTCTTTTTTAAGGGTATTAAGTTCAACTGTCATGTAAAATTTTCTGTATTAATACATTTTTAATTCCTAACACTCCAGGAGAGTTACAGCTCCGAAATATGTGAAATATGTAGCACAGGAGGAGTTTTTGGCACAAAAGGTCACTGTTGATCTATCTGAAAGGCATTTTTACAATTTTTGTGATTTTTTCCCCCAGTGTAGTTTAAATCTCTTTTTAGACTGTTTATTATCTTATAACAGTTGGCTCAGAGGAGCTTTTATTGTAAGGTAAAGAACCTAAAATGATATAGAGAAAATCCCAAAAGTCATATGACCCCTTTTTGAGCAAGTGCTTTGGCAACAGTGGAAAGGAAAAACTCCCTTTAAACCTCTGACAGAACCAGGCTCAGGGAGCAGTAAAATAATTAAAGAAATATGTGATTCCATATATTGCTGATAAGTGGACGTAGAACAAATGGTAATAATGTTAGCCCATGTTTTTTCCACCCCTGTATCCTGTTAAGTCACTGGGATCAAGAATAAAGGATATATTTATTATACCTGGAGAGAAATGTGCTGGAGAGTAATCACACTAGCATGAAGGAAACAAATACCTCATAAAAATCACTCTGACTTATTTAAGGGCCAATGATATCTGCTGGGACATTTAGTTTATAAGTATCTGTCTTGCATGCTGGGAAACTCCATCTGCTGCCAGACAATAGCAACTCAGTAAATTATTATATGCAAGAAACATCTCTGACATGATAAGAAAAAGAATAACTTTAATGTAATTTTGGTAAAAGGCCACTTACAGCATTCCCAAAAGATTGCTCCCAATTTAAGAGCACCAAATTATTGAGAATAATGAGCTGATATTAATGAGAATATGAGATGATACAATCCAGAGTTTACACAGTAAGAACTTTGTAAAAAAAAAGTTTTTCCCCCTTCCTGATTTTTCCTTTCAGCCTTTAATACTGAATTTATAACGGGGAAATTATGTCGTTCCCATTTGGCTATGTCACCCTGACACCTCACTATTAAGCCTGAGATAGGGCTTGGAGGAGACCTGTGCCACAAACACTGAGGGACACTGTGTGTACAGTCAATAGCGGAACATCCAAAGGGTCAGAAAGTAACTTACATAACACCTTCATATAGTGGTATATGTCATAAAGCTGCTGCTTACAGGTGGCCCCATGCAGTGGAAAGTTTGGTGTGTAGCATTTAAAGATGTGGAATTTATTCCAGATCAGGGTGTCTCTTTGCTGCATAGCAACAATTGAAAATCACGACAAAGAATGTAGCTAAGTAGCTTTCATTGCAACAGAGTGGAGAGAGCACGCTGCTCATTGGTCCAGTCACACAGCGTTTCTCTCTGGGTGTGTCTACCTGTCTGGAGTAACATACTTTTTCACTTGCTCACATATATTGTATATTGTGGTTGCACCCAGGTAACAAACTGTAGTGATACTTTCATCTTAAACCTCAAGTGATCAAAGCTACGGAAAATTATGCATAGACAGGGGTTCATTTTCCTCCTTATCAAAAAATTCATTATGAAATTTTCTAATAGTGTTTAAAAAAAATGCTGATTTTAAATTATGGCAAACATAACAGGAAGAAAAATCCCCCCATGAGCAGGGGGACGAATGTCTGCACCACAAATGCAAGACCTCATGGAAAGCAGGACTTGTGGAAAAACAATCACCGCAATCATTAAGATTCCTCAGGATTAAAGGTCAGGCGTTTCTCTGGATATCAAACCTTCAGTTCACACACATCCTGCAGCTCATTTTGAGCCACATTAATGTAGCAACTATGTATCTGCATACCTGTAAATTCCTAACAGCTCAACAGAGAATAAACAACAAAGGTAGAGACACTGTGAGGGTGTGCTAGCCTCTTACATTCACCTTACACACAGCACAGCTGTCTGGTTTACAAAGCTAATCTCACATCCTAGCTTTGATGGTTATTCTAAATTCTGGACTTCTCTGCAGGTATCTATATGAGGAAAATATATGTGCCAATAATTCAGTGACACCACCACCACCCACCCACGGAAAAAAAAATACACTGATGTAAGATCGAACTTAATAAAACACACCTATGTCATTATTCTCACTTTTGAAAAATCAATGCACAAACAAAGTAAAGCTAAACACATTCACACCCTGCTCAGGCATCCTATGCACTCCCACACCCTGACACAGGAACAACTGAACACACATACACACACCTACCATCCTCAGAACAAAGTCAGAGTTTAATAACAGTTCTTTAAGAATCAAATGCCAGATCATGGTCATGCGAATCAAAATAAAGACAGCCAAGTTAGCTTTCAATGACAAAATAAAAAAATAAAATTAAAAATGTGAATGAAGAATGACACAAAAACAGCATTTGGTGCAAATATAGTTTAATTACCAGGCTGGAAACTACATGAAATCATACAATCCCTTCCTTTTTATTACTTGTCACACACAGACAAACGTTTCCAGCATCTACAGATCATCGCTTTTTGTTTTCAAGGCTAATCGAGGTAAAGTGCTGGAACTTTTTCAGCACATCCATCTTAATTATCAAAAAACACTTGAGTAGGAAAAGGGAGGAAAAAAATGAAGACAGACAAAATTAAGCAAAAAAAAAAGTTAAATAAGTGAGTGAGACTGAAACGGTCTCTCCTAGTGTTTCACCAAGTCTCACAGGCAAACCAGGTCCCATAAAGATGAGAAGTTTCAATACGACATGACAAAAAACATCCACAGACATGTTAAAGGTGATAAAAACATTTTTTAGTCCTTCCCATGACAGACAGAGGTGTGGTGTTGGCAATGCTATGAATGAAAGGCTGCTAAAAGCTGCTTCAGTGTCCTGATGTCTGCAACTGTCCTGTGTGTGTAAATACACGTCGTTAAAAACTTTACAGTAACAGATTACAGTCTGATGAGCTGCACCTGGCGTCAACAAGCAGGTACACTTTGAAAATTTGAAGCTGAGGGACGTTTATACTTCCAGCGAGATGAAGCTGCTGAAGCAGGTGGTCCTTACTGACAGGATCTCAAGGTTGAGGGTGAGAAAAATGCAACAAAGTACAAACAAACCAAGTATTAGCTAAAGCTAATGAAGGATAATACAACTGTCGTGGAGGGAATCCTGCCATTATTCCAACTGTAAATCAGCAGCTTTTTACTGCAGTGTGTGTGTTATATGCGACTGCTTTAGTTCTAGCTGGCTGGTGCATCTAATGAACTGCCTGCTGACAAAGAAATAAAAAACACTTGCCCATCCAGCTTCTATTATTCAGAAAGGACCATTTTAAACTGTGACTCATAGCTTTGTCATTAGTCACGCCAACGCTGTCCCAGTTTCCTGGATTCAGAGGCTTGGTTTCAAGAGGCTTTGGTGCAGTGATACATGAAGATAGAAAAGAAACAGAAAACACACAAAACCACAGATGGAAACATTTTATCTTGCGATTATTAACAGTATATCACATCTGCAGGTGAGGGACAGCTTCACGGACACCTTTGACAGAGACAGCCTGGTTTGTGATGGTTTGGGGGGCACTGTGGTGATGTGTCATTTTCCAGGGTGATAACGTGCCCCACCCACAGGGCACTCAGGAGGAACTGGATGCTGTACATGTTCGGACCCTCACCGCCACTAAATAACTAAGTGGAACAACTAAAGGACTGAGGTGTACTCACACTTGTCCCCCTGTTTCTACACTCAAGCTGTGCTTCAGGCCCCAGTACGTTTCAGGAAGTTCCGCTCTGTAGATTTTATTAGTTTTTCGTTAAACCCAACCATCTCCTCTGTACTCAATCACAGAGACACGTGTTATGGTTCACTTTAAAGAGCTTAAAGTTAATGATAGGGTGTCACCGTGATTACCTGTTCTCAGACGTGCCTTTATTTACCAGTGATTGTGATGACTGATGAAATCATACAGATGATTTTAGTTTGCCCAACTATAGATTTTATATTTCATGTTGATTCTGATGAGATCTTTTAAAAAAATGCTGAATATTTTGTTTACATAAGGAAGAAAAAAAACCCCCATACATATCATGAAGGCTCAGGAGGAAACACGGGAGGAAAAAAAGAAAATAAAATATGCCAAAATGGCTCAATTTACTCTGACTGGACTGTAAGATCGACAGCTTGGCTTCACTTATCAAAACCACAGCGTATTAATGTGTTAAAAGTTGCCAACACCTCCACTGCTCAAGTTAAGGAGGGAGCATGTATGCTGTGAAGCCATGCAGCCTGGTAGGCTTACTGAAGCTGGATGTGGACTTGGGTCATAGTGCTACCATTTTATTAATCTTTCCAAGAAGACTAGATTCACTCTATTTTCCTCAGGACTGCCAACTCCAATCCCTCTGCACATAGGCACTAAAAATCAAACATAAGAAAAACTGAAATGATTCTAATTAAGAGCTGACCCAATTCTGGCTGGTCACAGTAAACTCTGGGCCCTGTGGCTCTCACAGAGGTCAAAGTGTAGGTTTAGGTTTAGCTGCCAAAGCCAAAAATGCCCTTGATGTAGCCAGTCAGACCGCCCTTGCCCTTCTGCTCCACCTTGTCATCCAGCGGTGGGAAGGCCACATGGTTAAGAGCAAGGTCAAAGAACAGAGGCTTGCAGGGGATCGGCTGGAAGTCGGGGGGGAACTGGACCAGATTGGGCTGCTTTCCGACGAGGGTGGGGTCAAAACGGAAGGTCTCCAGATGGTCACAGAGGGGCTGCGTGGAAAAGAAGTGAGGAGATGAGAGAAGTAGGAAATGAGTGACGACTGCCCAATCAAACTGAGTTTCTTGCCATAATTGTTAAAATGGACAAAATGTAAAAAGATTAGATTAGCATACGTGCAAATAAGCCCAAGCTTCAGGTTGCCCCAAACACTCATTTTCCAAAAAAGGATATCCCGAATCTCAGCTCTAGCTGTTAGAGCACAAGCCCCGCCCTTTGTTCTTCAAATATTGTGTTTGTGAGGGGCAACCAATCAAAAGAAAGCTTGGCCTGACGTGAGAGGAGCTGAAACAGCTTGTTTTAGGCCAAGGCCAGTATGACATAAGATTTTGAAGTTTGACCCATGCAACTAAAGTTACTACAGTGGAGACTGTGACAGATCCACTCAAACTTATTCCAGTTATTGAAATTCCTGAGAATCAGGTTTATCACCTACATAGATATACCTGTAAAACGCTAAATGACATCATCAAAACCACCTTTCAAGTTTTTATGTTGCAGTTTGTTAAGTGCAAATGTACAAATTAAGCTTCACCTCTATTCTTCATCAGTAATAGATAATTAATCCACAGAGCTCGTTTATTTTATTTGTACACACACAAACATGCAAGAACCACGAGCGGTTCTACTGAGTGTTAAACAGCCTGAGGCTTCGTCCTCTTACCGTGTTGTCTTTCACCAGCTGCTGAGGAACTTCAACAATCTCATCGGTGTCTGAAACACAAGCACATCTCTTAAGGATTGCACATAGAAAAGAAGACAGCTGGCTAAACTGTTAATGACTTATAAGCTCGCACCTAAAATTGCAGCAGCTTGAAGTGAGTACTTTTCAGCGTTGACCTCAGCAATGAGCTCCTGGACATCGGGGAGATCCTGCAGAAATTCATGATCAGTGTAAATGAATGTAGTACAGCTAAACTGTGATGTACTGTTATAGTACTGTGTGTTTGGGTCTCATTAAATTTTTCTAACAAACAACATGGTTTGCTGCACATTTACTTGCCCTAAACAGCAGGTGAGTGAACATCTAGCAATTTATTGGTGTTACTTAAAACCGATTAGCTGGCATCTCCATTTCTGCGGTCTATACAGCTTTCTAATAAAAATTTGTCTAAATATGATGACTTGCGGTGTCACATAACTAAAATGGCAGCTTACATAAAGATGAGGGTTTTAAAAAGGTTCATGTTTAAGGTGTGTGTGTTTGCTTGCATGTTATACCAACCTTGAGGCTGTTGTTGAGACTCTTGGCCTTAGATTGGACTTCCTTGGCGTATTTCAGCACCCTTTCGTACAACACCAGCGCCTCACTCCACTTCTTCACCAACACATAAGACTGGGCTATAAAGAAACACCTGCAAGAGGCCGAAGAAAGCAGCTCATTAACAACGTGTGGGTTTATGAGCTGCAGAAGCTTTCACAGAAATCTGAAATCGAACAAAGCTTAGACATACAGGTGCTGGTCATAAAATTAGAATATCATGAAAAAGTTGATTTATTTCAGTAATTCCATTCAAAAAGTGAAACTTGTACTTTATATTCATTCATTACACACAGACTGATATATTTCAAATGTTTATTTCTGTTAATTTGAATGATTATAGCTGAAAACTAATGAAAATCCCAAATTCAGTATCTCAGAAAATTAGAATATTGTGAAACGGTTCAATACTGAAGACACCTTTTGCCACACTCTAGTCAGCTAATCAACTCAAAACACTTGCAAAAACCTTTAAATGGTCTGTCAGTCTAGAAATGTAGGCTACACAATCATGGCGAAGACTGTTTTCTTGACAGTTGTCCAAAACACGACCATTGAGACCTTGCACAAGGAGGGCAAGACACAAAAGGTCATTGCTAAAGAGGCTGGCTGTTCACAGAGTTCTGTGTCCAAGCCATTAATACAGAGGCAAAGGGAAAGAAAAGATGTGGTAGAAAAAAAATGTA
>VUQR01024606.1:0-12184 GCA_015108515.1 Hemichromis elongatus
GATGGGAAGGAAAAACTCCCTTTTAACAGGAAGAAACCTCCGGCAGAACCAGGCTCAGGGAGGGGAGGGGCCATCTGCTGCGACCGGTTGGGGTGAGAGAAGAAAAGAACAGGATAAAGACATGCTGTGGAAGAGAGACAGAGATTAGTAGCAGGTACAATTCAATGCAGAGAGGTCTATTAACACAGTGAGTGAGAAAGGTGACTGGAAAGGAAAAACTCAATGCATCATGGGAATCCCCCGGCAGCCTACGTCTATTGCAGCATAATTAAGGGAGGATTCAGGGTCACCTGGTCCAGCCCTAACTATATGATTTGGCAAAAAGGAAAGTTTTAATCCTAATCTTAAAAGTAGAGATAGTGTCTGTCTCCCGAATCCAAACTGGAAGCTGGTTCCATAGAAGAGGGGCCTGAAAACTGAAGGCTCTCCACCTAGCAAGAGGCTAAAATAGCGTCTTTTTTAGCACTTACGCACCTTTGACACCTTATAATAGCATTGTATCATTTTTATTTTATGACAACAACATCACATATTCACAAAACCTGAATTATACATGCCTAGCAACCACCTAGTAACGGGAAAAAACTTGACCCATTTTAAGCATATAAACAATGAAAAAGTAGAAACAGGAAAATTAATTAATACAATACTAGTGTATTAGAACAGGCTACTTTTTCCCATTACTGCTGTAATATGTGCAGAATGTATTTCGAAGCTCAGTAGAACCATGCCCAATAATGAAAAAGATGCCTGCATGGGAGCATGTGGTGCTCCAAAAATCTGTATGGATCATACAGTAGAAAGGCAGATAGTTGCTCTTCTGTGCTGGAGGATGCAGCGTGCATGATTTTCAACCAGAATTTCACATTTTGATTAGTCAGACCACAGGACAGATTTGTACTTCATTTCGGGCCGTCTGTAAAGAGACAGGGTCCAGAAAAGAAGTGTCTCAGGAGCTGACCCATACCGTCTTACACAGCATTGAAAAATCCCATCTTCTGAAAGATTCAGCCTCTGGGATGCTTTTTTTCTCGCCTAATCGTATTAAGCTAATTAAGCTAACTTGTTGTGACATGTTCCACCAGGTATTTTTAAACGTTACATAACTTTTTCTGTCTTTTGCCCTTTTATTAAAAAACAACACACAATAACATGTCTCAATTTCAACTTTTTATGTGTTCTATCTACATGAATAACTATATCTAACAACAGTTCACAAACTGTAATATTCTGTTTTTATACACATTTTACTGAATGTTTGAACCTTTTTTTGTTGTATATCAGAGATCAGTCTTCAAATAGGGCACTCAAAGAACCACTGAAGGCTGTTTTTGCATCTTTTTCCAGGCTTGGCCTCGCTCTCTGCATCTGTTAATAGTTCTTTTTTACAGTTACATCGTTGCGACACATAGTTTTATGCTTATGTTTACAGCTCTGTCAATACAACAGCAGCGAGGGGAGGGGGGGAAGAAAAAAAAAAGGAAACCAGCCAGCAATTCTGCTTCATCACAATCATTACGGTCCATTCCACATGGGAGAAAGGAACTTCATTATTGTACCTGCAGGGACTGTTAAAACCAAACTCATGAATACAGAAAGCTTTCTTCCATGGCGTGTTGTTTCTTTACCGTGCTGCTGCTGGGGAATGTTTAAAGGCACATTCTTCACGTAAAAATAATGCATATATAGTATAGACGCTGTGTACACAGTCATTTACAAGACATGCTGGGTATTTGCTGCTATGGGTGCTAAAGCAGCCTGGACTTTGTAGCTGTCTGAGCTTAGATTGTATGTATGTATTAAGGAGGGCACGGAGGGTCACTGCTTTCCCAAACATGGTGTTTCATCATCTGAGAAGTAATGCACATTTTTCTACTTGGTATGCATTGATATCCATCGACGTGTCTGACTCTTTTACCACTGTGCTTTCCCCTTTCATAACACCGACTTCGCCGGTCTCCCCTCCTCACACAGAGGTTGCCCATCCTCTGATATTTTATATATATTATTGCCAAGTAATTCACAGTGAGGCCAAGAATCAGATATCCCCCAGATAGCATTTCTCCGCACAGTGCGATACAAAAAAAAAGGGGGGGGGATCATATTTTAATAATGATATGTTCAGCAAATGAAATATGCCAGGTTTGCACATTTGCCTTGCTGAACAGACAATAAATTATATCTTGTGCTCTGCCACATAAGCCCAAGGATAATACCACATCCAATGCGAAAGGAAATGGGGCTTGTGGGGTGCAGGAAACAGAATGCCCTTGCCTGAAATCAAACGAACGGAGAGAGGAAGCGTTGACATGTAGGTCCTGTGTGTGCGGTTTACCTCCCGAGCGTGCTTTCCGACGTGCCTCTGAGTGCTTTGGTACGGCGAGGTCGGTATGTAAACAGGCGGGCTCTCCGTTTCTTGCAGATAAACGTCGAGGCCACAGCCATCGGCACATGTTAAGTTAACATGCAGAGGTGGGGTGACAAATACAAATGCAAGCATATGCAGACACAGGGGCTGCAAATATACACCGGAGCTTGACAGACTGTATGGACTATCTCATGGCTGCTTTAGTTCATTGCAAAGCAAATTCCTGTAGCTCCGAGTCTAATTTATCAAACAGACTGTGTGAGTGTGTGGCATGGAGTGTGTGTGTGCCTCTGTGCGTGTGAAGTTTCATCATACATTCAGAACACACACACGTGCTGCTCTCCATGATAGTGAATAAATACTTGGAGCGAGTGTAGATGTGCGTGCACACACACGCACACGCATGCACAGAGGCACAGAGGCAGCCACAAATACATATGCATACACTGCCACAAACACACACACACTCACACAGAGTGCCGCAGGTTCTTAGGGGACTCCAGAAAGGATGAAATATTGCTGCAGAGGCCACACGCACGCACAAAGTCCACAATGAAGCACTCACAAAAATAACAGTACACACACACACACAGACACACACTTCGAGGTATTGCTGATGAAATCTTGTCAAAGACGGGGGATGTGTGTGGACAGAGCGGCGTCAGCTACCACTTCTAGATGTCAGCGGCTTCATAAACTGACACATAACATGCATACACACACGCGCACCGTATCCGCAAAATGTTAGCATCATCTGTCATTTGGTTGCCACCCACTGACAGATACAGTGCATTCCAGTTATCACGAACACTTGAAATAATCTCCGTTCAGTCATACACACAAACATACACAGTCTATAAGACATGCAGGCAGGCCAAAAAAAAAAGGCAGAGCTGACATCATGGAGGCAGGACAGAGGTAAAACCAGCAACATCCCGGCCCTAATAGTGTCTGATAGGTAAACAGAGCATAGCCACCCACCTGCCTTTTAGCCCAGGTGGAACCACTTGAGCAAATTGCCTCCTTAATTGATGGACTTTAACTGGTTGCTGTGTGCTAGCTTGTGTGTATGTGTGTGTTTGTGTGTCTGTGACTGCTGGGGTTTGTGCTGGTGCCTGTGGCTAGGGGAGCGGTAATAGTGGAAAGAGAAATCTGTCAGCCGGTAATGAAATAATTGGCACAAACGGTTACACACGCGAGCACTCATGCACATGCGTGCACACACACAGACACACACACAAAGTTGCACTTCTGAATGCATGCAAAAACACACGCATATACAGACGGTGTACTTTTCCCTTAAACACACGCAGCTCCAGCCATGAGTACAGATAACCTAGCGAAGGAGCCTGATGCACCCTTTCCTCTGGTGGTAGCTACAAATGAACTAACCCAGTGGCTGAATATGGACAGACTATGACAGCAAATGAGGCGGAAGGGGACGGTCAGAGAAAATGCAGAAAGGGAGTGAGGCGGAGGAAGAAAGCATAGGACACTATGTGTGGACAGACAGCCTGAAAGGAGAGGAGCAGGAAGTGTGTGAAGGGAGTAAAAAGGGTAGCGTGATGACGACACGGAGGAGGAAAAGGGAAAGAACGAGAGCGACAGAGAGAGAGAGTCACAGGTTGTTGCCGATGGGTTGCTTCCTGAAATAAATTCTTTTTGGGGGAGGGTTACCATGGCAACTCAGGTAATGGCAGTCAGGGATTGGTTGTGCTAGTAACCTGCACCAATGCTAAGAGAGAGAGAGAGGATATCATCCAAATTATATGTAGTTTCTCTCCCAACGTTTGCTTCAACACAGCCGAGGATTAATTAATTTTCTCGATGATGTCTGAGACTTCTGTTTTCCTTCAACACAGAGCACCGAGGTTGGTCATTTAAGAGTTTTGCAATTTCAGGAAAAAACATGTCACCCCTCACCGTACACTGAAGTTTGACGCTAATGTGCACAATTTAAACTTTCTGAGAATAGAAAAAAACATTGTTCTGAAAATAATAATAATTAAAAAAAAGTTTTGTTATCAAACAAAGTGAAGTGTACAGATCTTTTTAAGGAACATTAATATACAAAAGCATTGCAATTAAAATAGCACATTAGTAAAAGTACAATAGATTAATCTCCAAATATACTGGGTAAAGTGAAAACTCAGGGGTCAGGAACCTTCCCTAATTAAAGGCCAGGTTTGGAGTAAAAACATCCATACAGAACCATAAAGTGTCTGTTAGCCATTATATAAATAATTGATGTATGTGGATTATTTGATAAATAATACTGAGTGTGTAACAACATTCCAATGTTTTAATAACAGTTAGTGTGTCATCTTCTACAGTTGCGATGTGTGTAATCGATCGATAACATTTTTGTATTCTTAAAATGATTCTTCTTATTGTATTTTGCCGCTTCCATGAAAAACAGCAACAACGCAGTGCAGATCTTCTATTCCACTTATTGGTTTTTTTTTGAGTAGCTGGAAAGCAACTCAAATCACTACATCAAAGAAAGAGTGGAGCTTCCAGAGGTCGGATTAGGCCGCTGAAAAGAGACGGTACGAAAACCAAAAGCAATGATTGAATTGCAGGAGTTCTTTTATGCTGTCATAATATACAAAATAAATGGAAAGTTAATAAACTGAATACTGATAGACTTTAGTTTTCTTATTTGGCATGTAAGTCACGAATGCTGTACATAGATTTTATACCAGTTTTAATGTGCCATGTATCTGTATATACATTTGTTAGGGAATTATTTGTTCTTCACACAGACTCGTTGGTCTTTTCTTATAGCAGTATGTAGCTTTTGATTATAAGGAACAGAACATATGGTCTGTTGCCCTCTGATGTTTTTTTATTACAAGTAGATCCAGTTCATTTGTCGAGATACTCACAACAACCATTGGATGTGAGACGGGCTCTGCAGGTTGTTGCGTTTTGCTCACTTGTCCCTTTTTGCTTTGTTTCATTTTTATCACTGCATGTTGAACAAAATCTGCATGGTGTCCACTCTTTCACACTTAGAGAATCTGCACACTGGCTTTGAATACTCTCCCACTGAGGCTGAGTCGAGTCTTTTAATCCTTTCTCTTTCTCCTTTTTTCCCCATCTTTTCTATATTGTGCCCACTTATTTCTTGGCAAAGCAAAGCAAAGAAACTCCATTGGGTTTGCGTGTAAGGGAGAAGCGAAACAGCACAGAGAGAAACAGTTCCTGCTTCAGAAGGACAAACTAAACATTTTTTGCTTCAGGTAGAGAAAGGAGACATACGGTGCAAGGCCAAATAAACAGCTTTACTTTAAAAACAACTTGAAAAAAAACTGCATCCTGGTAGTGCGAATGCTTGAGCAGGACATCAGTAGTCGGCAAGTTTCAGTAAATTAAATTAATCGACTCCTTAGTGCTCACCATGGGAAAAGCTAGAATTACTGCCTCTGTCAAACCAGTCAAAGTGCAGGTTCATCCTGTTTGTCCAAAGTCTTAGATGGTACCCAAACGTAGTGTCACATTAGACCAAATAGGTCTAATAGGCGAATTTCCTCTTCTTTTCCTTAGTTTGGGTGTTGAATAAAGGTTAAATAAGAGCTTTTTGCAAAACTTTAAAAATGGTTGCTTCATGGTGTAGTGGTTAACACATTTGCCTTAGATGTGAAAGCCACCACCTACCCGGAGGAGGCAGCTAGTGCTAACGCTGGTGCCAAGACTAGATATTTTATCAGGGCATCCGGCATGAAATCTATGCCAAATGAAACATGTGGATCTGTCCCCTGGGTGTTAGGGTCAAACCTTGGGAAAAAAAGGAGGTAGCACCACATCAGCTTACATTCTGTCAGATATTTGTGTGAAATTTGAGCAAAATTAAAATGTGTTTGTGAGGTCACAGTTGATTTTTTTTTGTCATTAAGTCCACGATTCAATGATAAGACTAAATTTTAAGAAAGCACTCAAAAGAGAATGAATGTGCCGGCAACCAGCCTGTGTGACATCATCTTTCCACTGAGGTCAAAGGTGAAATATGTTAACAGTGCATCGATCCCGGTGTCTGTCTGCATTTTCATCAATCTCAAAACCTGATCAGACAGTCTAAGTGACCTGCAAACTAGCAGCAGTGTCTATAAAAGATGAACATAACCTCTGACATTACCGGCTGGTGTCAGTACTCCGTATTGTGAATCCTGAGCATTCGCAGCATTTAATATATTTATGTATTTCTTTTCTTTTATTCAATTATTTATTTTGACTTGTCAGTAAAACTCAAATTTCAGTCACTAAAACTGACAAACTGGCTTTCACACCCTGAGCTGATTTGATTTCATGATTTTGTGTACATCAATCATTATAAACATATTATAAATATTATTTCCTTACTCCTTTAAGCTACAGTTACATTTTACAGTGTGCAGAGAGATGCAGTCGTTTGCGTAGTTCAAGAGCTGGGTGCACTCACTCAGCATCCTCAAAATAGCCCCATAATGGTGCTGTGCAAGTACATGTGTCTTGTAGTGTAGCCCTCTGGAATTGAGAGGAGACAGAGAGGACACAGTGAGAGTACAGAGAGAGGGAGAATCTGTGTGTGTAATAAGTGTAGTAGATGCAGATGTGGGAAAGTTGTGCCAGCGGGCTGTATCAGGGTTGTGTAATGTCTGTGCAAGAGTGTCTGCACACACAGGTTGTAGTTCTTCTGTGCTTCTTCTCTGCAGTTGTGTGCGATTATAAACTCCAGTCAATGTGTGAATTCCTATTAAGGGTGTACATGCGTGCGTGTGCGCTTAGGAGCCTGCAACACAGCCAGTCAATAATTAGCACAGACAGCAGGGGGAGGACGATGAGAGGAAACAAGAAGGAAAACAACAAACAAACAAACAAAAAAGGAATATAGAAATAAAATATAATAAGAGCAGCGAGTGAAGCTGAACCCCCCCCACCCATCCACCCACCCTCTGGTTACTGGGGAAATCCAGATAAGGATGTTTCCTCTCTTATTCTGCTAACAGGGCCCTGCATTGGCTCTGACAGAGCCTGAATACCAATTACGCTGCTCTGGCACCTCCTCTGTGGAGATAGAGACAGAAATAGGGGTTGTGGGAGCAAGAAGGAGCATCGGTAGGGGGTGGGGTGGCGGTGGTGACAGAAAGGGACATCGAGAGAAGGGATGTAGGGTGAGACGAATGCAAGGACAGAGGGACGCCACATAAAATGACATGGGCCGAGAGAAAACGGCAGGGCGAGCCTTGCATGTGTCTGGGAATGGGTAAGAAGAGAGAGATAAAAGGAGGGAAACAAGACGTCTGCGAGAGATCAGGGGAGCTGTAACCCTATCATCACTCCCTCTGTTCACAAACTTTTCATACCCTGTAAGCTGATCAACACAGGCTAACAAGGTGTAACCTCCCTGTCCTGTACTGTCGTGGAGCATTTTCTACAAAGTTAAACTTTTTTTCCCCTCACCATTGCCTCTTAAAGCAACAGCTGACCATCGGCTTGTTATAATAACAGAGGACCGATGATAGCTCTGGTGTTGTAGCCGATGAATAATTTATCACATACGCCGTGCCGCAGTGAGCACATAGTCTCCATTAAAGCACATTTTGACTGGCTGTGCTACAGCTCTGCTCGCTGGCTTTTGTACTGACTAGCGCACGTGTGGACGTGCAGACGCACGAGCGCTCACACATTTTCACAAAGGCAAAAACTCTACGTACTTGACACGCTTCCATCTTTTTTCCCCTCCTTTTTCCAGGTTCCCTCATTTGCTTCTCCTTTGTCATGCAAAGAGCCGTCGCTGTACAGGAAGCAGTTCAGTTTCTTTTGCAGGAGCAGGGTTCGGGATGAAAATTCAGGTTGGGATGAGGGGAGGGAAAAAAAAAAAAAACCCGGACGCCGATATGCTCAAGTCCTCCGAGAAGAGCTACAACAAAGGAGGCAGTGCACTCTTAAACTCCCAAAGCCCCAACAATGTGTCACCACTTGCTGTGATATACAATGCATTTTTTTCTTTCCCTTCCTGTATCTCTCCTACTTTCTCCTCTCAAAGGCAGTTTTTTTTTTAAATACTTTTTTTTCCCTTTTTTTTTTTTTTTGCAGGAGTCAATTGCCAGGCACTACCTTTGTGACCGCCACAAAGACTTTGTTAGCTTTGAAAAGCAGCAACTGTGCCAAACTATCAGCTCCCCCTCATCCACTTATTGTGGAAAGCTGCGCGTCTGCAGGGCACGCAGCTCCATGCTGCAATGGAAGTTATTGTCCTCCTCGTATCTTATTTGTATGTGCATTTAGCACTCTGGGTTTTGTTGAAGAAAATGATGTATTTTTGTGCAGTATGCGGGTTTAAACAGCGTCTACACATGGGATTTAGCCGATCACCTATATGATAACACCGTGAGTCTGCTGGTGGTTATCGGAGTTTTTTTTTTCCCCCCACTATAAATAACGGGCCATTTAAAAGTGTAAAATATATACGGTAGAGAAAGCTGCATACATTTTTGTAAACAACTACTAAAAAACATCTGAATGCTACACTTAAATCTCTCCAATCCATCACTAAATTCATGGCAAACCAATTTTTTTTTGTCATAATGCAGCGGTATCATGATGATGCTATGATCAGATTGTAACGCTCCACTAGTGATCTTTGTCTTTCTGTGAGGAGGGGAACTGAAGAGATCAAACTTGTTTCCAAGCGCTGTCGTTTAGAATCAGAATGATCTTAATTCTCATTATGCTGAGGTAATTTTACATTTTGGAGGTGATCTCTAATAGAAATAAAAAAAAATACCAATCAAAAACAAATACTTAGATAAAAAGAAAAGATATAGATAAAATTAAAATGTATCAGAAGTTAGAGTAACACAATATATTTAAGTAACTTACACAGTCTTACACAGTAAATATGTTGACGTTGACACTTCAAGAAATATGAAATATTAAAAATTTGCTCTCCACACACCATAAACATGTGTAACAACAGGATCTTTCATATATTGTTATTTCTTAGATTTTTGTAGGAAATAGTGAAACAATTGGTGGAACTTTGTGGAGCTGTCACGGTCTTCACGCTGTGTTGTACAAACTGGTACTTACAGTGAATTTGTGGATAATCTTAATTCTGATTTGAAAGTAGTATGAAAGTACTTTAGGCTGTCCTCTTATTTTCCAGTTGGTGACTGCAGCAGGTAAACTGGCATGTTTGATTTTGCACAACGGGATCGTGTCTACTCCTAGGCTTAAACACAGTCTTTGACTCGTGTACGGCAAATGTGTTAGCTATTAAACCACAGAGCTGCTCATTTTTAAAACGGTGTCCTTATTAGCAATCAGTAAATACAAGGGTTGATTTCTGATACGGCTGAAGAATTTTCCAAATACAAACAGTTATGAGGTCAATTCATGACCAATTCCCACTACGGTCAAGTCTGAATCATAACTCAGGCTGTGGCTGTGGCTAACCTTTAGCCCCTTGCCTGGCGGTATGGTCAATAAATACATGTGACTTCCTGTTTATTTATCACTGCTGTTTTCAGCTTAAGGTCATCAGTTAACCCATTTTGTGATGTATATGTAAAAACTTTAGTTTGCTACATGTTTTTCATTTCATTTTAACAGATGAAATCCAAGGTAAAAAAAAAATAGGAATTAAAGTCTATGATCATAGAAAAAAACATCAGAGAAGCCAGACTGGACTTGAGTGCTAGAATACTAGAGTACTATTTTATTTTATATCGCTGTCATGATTAGTCAGCATTCTTTAAAAAGATTGGGTTTTTTCTGTGAGAAGCAAATCTTAATTCCTCTGACAGTGTATCTGGTCATGGAGGTGGTGGGTTTAAATGAGCTGCCTCTGACAAGGTTACATAAGTTAAGTAAAATAATTTCACAGTGACTCACATGCATGAGAAATTTAGTTCTTTCCCCCCTCAGAGCCACATTTAATTAGCTATGTCACACATTTTCTGATGATTTTTATTGTGTCCCTGTGGAGTTCATCGAATTGCATAACCTCAATATTCAAAGTTAATATTAAGGCAGCATTGCTTGTAATGTTGCCAAACAATTGTCATAAAAATGGTTATAAAATTTGCATTCTGTTTATTTTACAATGACCCAGCGTTCTCAGTAATAGTGCACTGACTATATTTGCAATTAACTGCTGTGCTTTCACTGCCCAAAGAAGATTATAACTGCACGCAAGAAGGCCTTCTTTCAACTCTGAAATGCTATCCTGCTGGTTCCAGTATGGCGTCCATGCCAATCTTCACCTCAGTTCTGCAGGGAACATTTCTAGCTGTTTCAGAATCCTTCTGAATGCATCCCTTCGTCTTTTTTTCCTGGCCTTTCTGCACCCGAGGCAAAAGATTGCGCTATCTCTGCAACCACTGGGTGGGCAGTATGGGGTGTTATCAGGTGATACTCTCTAAGAAGCGCCACGTATGTACACATGCAGGTACAGCATTGCACAGATTAAAAAAGAAGATTGCAATGCTATGCTATGCTTCTAAGAATATACCTCAGGGGCTGAGAAGAAACAAACTTCACAGTTGCAACCTGAAATAACAGAATGCCATTTTACATTTTTTTTCCTAGTGACAGTTTAGCTCGGTTTACTTTATTTATACACTTTAATGCACAAAATAAAGCTTCAATTGTTTATGTTCTTCTTTTTCTATTAGACGTCTATACAAATGACTATGGAAAGGATAATCCCTCATTTGAATATATGAAACCTTAAGATTTAAATACACACAGTAAATGTAATAATGAAAATAATAATTTTCTTGTTACAATAACCCTCCCCCCAAAAATTATATATATTTATCTAATACATAACCGCCGTTTTCTCCAAATTAGATTATCAACCTAAATAGCACTTAGATAAAGGAAACTTTCCGTTTATATTTCTAAAATCATGTCCAATCTTGACTTTTTGCTTTGAATTTGCTGATGGAGTGAGGCTGTAAAAGTTCTTCAATCAAAAAAGAAGAAAAAGGACCTGACTTTAATGTGTACACTTCCAAAAAAGTATACATATTAGCAAATAATAAAAAACCGCCTTACTCGTGTATTTACACAGACCTTTAAAACCTGTAATATGTAATACATATTTAGGTCATTAACAATTGAATTTTTGTAGTAATATGTCCTTTAAAATAACTATTATTGTTATTTTCTTTTTTCCCTAATCCCTTAAACACGGATACGGTTCCCTCTGTTTCTCCGTGTGCATTCCGTCCGTCATACCGGCAGCCAGGTTAGCTCCTCCTTTATCATTATCTCTTACACTAGCTCATAAATCTGTGCGCTGATAGTGCTCCTCCGGCATTCTAATGCATATTCATAACACCACCACCTAAATATTCATGAGCAAATGTCTGGCCAAACAGCTTCCCCTGCCAGAATAGTGAAATATAAGACACAGTTTGCCTTTTTATGTGCTTGTTTTTTTGCTGCAGTTTGTGGCAATGGGTGGGGAGTTTTGGAAAAGATGATGTATTTGCATGTCTTGAAGGAGAATTATGGGAGCAGAAGTTTCCCTCCAACAATGCGGCGGCCTTCGCAGAGGTGGTTCCCAGTCGAGTTTTAAAACATTTTTTTTTTTTTTTGTCTTTCGCTCAAAAATTGTCCAGAGGCTTGGAGTTGAAAATGAAAAATGAGCAGAGTACGAACTTTTGATAGGTTTATTTTCCAGAGATGGCACACATACATCATGATTACAGAGCAATAAATGACATATTACCATGCAAATAAGATATACATCACCTTTGCTTTTTTTTTTTTTTTTTTTTAAAACTAAAAAAAAAATTTTTTTTTTTTTTTGGTTAAGCCACA
>VUQR01024607.1:8249-21782 GCA_015108515.1 Hemichromis elongatus
CAGGTCAGTTACTAACCGGAAGGTTGGTGGTTTGATCCCAGGGTCCTCTAGTCTGCATGCCAAATATCCTTGGGCAAGATACTAACCCCATGTTGCTCTCCGATGCATCCATCGGAGTGTGAATGTGTATGAATGGTAGATAGAAAGCACTTAAAAAATTGTGCTTGTGTGAATGGGTGTGATTGGGTGAATGCATTAGTTGTATAAGCGCTTTGAGTGCTCAGACAGAGTAGAAAAGCGCTATATAAGAACCAGTCCATTTACTATTACTTATGTGTTGTGTGTATGAATAAATAAAGTAAAAAAAATATAATGTACAGCACTGTGCAAAAGTCTTGGGCCTTCTATACATTCTGCTAAAAAAATGGGAAATCGGTGCAGCAGTTCATTTATATATGTGCAAACATAATAGTTCAGGTTTCTTGATGGATATTCAAAGCTCTGTTTTGGATGGTGGCTGATTTTATTCTCTTCTCTGTCACAATAAACCCACACTGCTTCATTTATGTTGATCTCTGGGCTCTGGGGAGGCCAATCCATGACTGATAGCGTTCCATTGTGTATTTTTTTTTGTATCCAGGTATGTTTTTACTGCATTAACAGTGTGTTTAGGATCATTGTCATGGAAAAAAGGAGACAGTTTCCAGTTAGTATTGTATAGTAGATCAAAATCATTCAGCACTTTCATAATTCCATCATTTATGTCAAGATCCCCAAAATCACAGCTATGACAGAGTGTCCACCATGTTTTACAGATGATTGATTTGATTTAAAACAAAAATGTCAGTTTAGGATTAATCACTTCATAAGTCCTTTTTCTACTGTTCTTGTGTAATTTGACATACCTCAGCTCTCTCCTTCTCTTAAGAATGGCTTCTTGACAACTCAAGGGCCAGATGTATGTCTCAGGTCCTGAGTCTCGTCGTTTTTCTGTTTTTAAGCACATTGACACTGTTCATCCGCTGTAGATAGTTTTAGGTCTGCCACTTGTACAGTTTCCTCAGATCTTTTAAGGCAGCAGTCCCCAAACTTTTTTGCGCCACGGACCGGTTTAATGTCAGACAATATTTTCACTGACCGCCCTTTAAGGTGTCGCGGAGAAATACGGCAAAATAAAATGATACAACCAAGACAAAAACTGTGGTATTTTACAAATATGATAATAAACGCGAATTCACTGTGTAATTGTGCAACTTTATTAGCAGCGTCCTCCTGAAATGCGCCAACAACATTGAGAGCCAGTATCGGTCCGAGCCCCGGGGGGTTGGGAACCGCTAAGGGCGCACTACACACCATACCGACATGTGTATTCTCTTTGGGTTGGTGCAAAAATACTATTTTACAGCTCCTCTGCATCATTCGATTCAGCTAAAGAAACAAATGATGTGTTTTTGCAACAGGCTGTTAGTAACAAAGTGCCTAAAGTTAAAATTGGTGCTCCTCTAAATTGTTATGTGTAGACTCGAGGCAGGTTCAGCCCTTGAGTTATGTGTCTTTTTGTGTGCTTGAATCATTCACAGGTCAGTGCGGTTTAACAAAAAAACAAACAAACTTGTCCAGGTACAAGGACTGGACTGAAAGTGAGTGAAAAGGCAAAGAAAAACACTGAAAGATCACCAGAAAGCCTCAAGAACTGTTGCTCAAGACCACTTAAAAAAAATTATAAGAAAGTCTGTTTCTACTTGAAGGGTGATCAAGACTTTTGCACAGTACTGCAGCCTTGAAATGTATTCTTTATCTAATTTTTTATCACTTTCTTTAAAGACATTATTTAATGTGAGATTGCAGTTTGTATTAATGGAACAGTTTGTGCTATATCAGAAATCTTACGGTGTACAACGTGTGTAAGAAAACATGTGCAAAGAGGAGGCGAGCGAAACGGCCTGACACCGTGGGTAGCAGGTTTGCTATTCAGGCTGACAGCAAAGCCACAAAATGATATCTCTCTGACCGCAGACTCGAACAGAGAAGATAAACGATTTTACTTCTTCAAATGTTCTTTTTACAATGGCACGTGTCGAGTAGACCGGGATTTTGTGTGTGTGAGTGTCTTTGGCAGTACATAAGATAGTAAGAGAAAGGCACATGAACAATTATAGTTCCCACTGTGCTCTCAGTACAAAAGTGTCATTTCTACAGTATTCGCCGAGTACAATAGGAAACGCATAACAGAGATGTGACTCTTTACACCCACTGTTGATTTCAGAATGAGATTTTCGCCTCTCGGCATCAGGATGAAAATAGCGTGGCCTGCATAGAAGACAGATGCTATGTTCTCCCGCTAGCCCAGTACTGTAGGTAAGTAATGAACACGGTGACTGTTGTCAGCAGGATAAGTCTTTTCACAAGGTTCGGAGTTTGAAATTAACACCTCGGCTTCGACGACACGTGGAAGGTTTTTTTTTTTTGGTTTTTTTTTTAAATCACACACTGGTGACACTACAACTGTTAATGAATTTGCAGGAACATGAGACAATGAACACTTACCGTGATAACCTTTGTGTTTCAAGTTGGAGTGTGTAGACTCCGGCGTCGCCTTTTAATGGATATTTCCTCTCCCTTCCTAGATTTTGTGCCTTGGTGAAGCGGCGTTCTGAAGGTGCCCCGCCTGGCAGTGCCAGCATGGTGCCCTGCCGCGCTGACTTCGCCCCTCCTTCCCACCGCTGTGTGCCCACAGACGTCGACCCCGAGCTGGTGTATCTCTGCCGGCACGTCTACGATTTTCGTTACGGTCGCATCTTGAAGAATCTGCAGTAGAGGGTGGAGGGCCGTTGCACCTTTTGAATTAATCGTCAATGAAGCGCTGCCCCGTCCCGCACAAAGAAGAGGGAGTGAAGGGGGCTGAGGGACTTTTTGTTTTGTTTTGTTTTATTTTGTTTTTGTCCAGTGAGCACCTCACAATCAAAGGGAAGGGGGTGGTGATGGGGTGAGGTCGTCTATTGGCCAATAAGAAGCACAGATCCCTTTAGCTGGAATGTGGTAGACAGAGCACCAATGTTTTCTGGTTTTGGTTTTGGAAGAGAAAGGAGTGATAATTCATTCATCAGCTCAGATTTGTTCTTTTTTCTTTTTAAATTTTAAAAGCTTCCACCACACTCTGAGGTTTCCGCCTCCAATCGCTTCCCTGCCAGAGTTGCTGAACGCCAGGCCGAGCTGGGCTGCTGTCAGGACTGTTTCCCCTCAAGCGTCTTAGCACAACAATCATGTTTGTTCCATTTGTAAGCCAGTGGCTCAGGGATGGTCCGGCACCGAGGCGCTGCCGGGGAACACAGGCCTGCGCTGTCCGCCCGGTGTTAACGGTGCTCAAGCAGCGAGAGTGAAGGAGCAGCTAATGGAGAGTGTCGTCTCATTTCTCCCGATTTTGGGTTCGCGCGGGACTGCGCGTGCGTGTCAGAGAGAATAGAGAGCAAGTGTGACTCCAGGGCGAACGGATAACTGTCGGCATGTGTGATGTTTTTGTTTTTAAGGAAGCTTTCAGTCAATCAAAACCAAAACAAGCAGCTTTAGAGAAAGCGGAGCTTCCTTCTCTTCTAATGACACTGACAGAAACCTTTTCATCTCAAGTGATGAGCTGCGCACAACTAAAATGATTGCACCCGAACGGCGTTCGTGAGAGAGTCCTTTTCCTATTAACACTCGAGCAAACTAGAGCAGGGCTCTTTTAACTTTGTGCGAGGACACTAAAATGTCTCGCGATAGATTCGCATCAGTAAAAAACTAAACACACGTGGTAAAAGATTTCGAAAGCGAACTGTAATCACAGCTACTTGAAGAACAGGCTCCGTGGTGGGTTTTTGGGGGTGTCGTGTATACTTTTTCACATTTACTTGTTCCCGTGACTTGCCTTATGACTTGCAGGGAGAGCTTCAGGCAGCTACGTCTCGCCACATCAAACACTGAAGCGGTAGAACAGGGTGCACCTGCAGTCCTTGAAAGTAGAGTTTGGTTCAGCCTACGTGGCTGACTTACAGACGGTAGGCTGAGAATAGTGGAGAACGTCGTTTGTGCATTTTTACAGCGAAAGGTTGCGTTGGCCGTTCGCTTCACCATCGCGTGTGGCAAAGAGAAAAGCATGCGTTTGTGCACCCTCGGATGACATTAGATCCTGATTGTTTTTCTGATCGCTAATACAGTTCAGCACGCCCCCCCCCCAAAAAAAATATCCCCTCTCTGCCAAGATAAACCAAAGGATGTCTCACACAAGCCAGAATTCCCATCTCCACCCTCCTTCTCTCCGTCAGCGCTTCTAGTCCTCACCCCCTTGTTCTATTGCACTAATCCATTCCTTAATTATTACAAATGCGTTCAACTTCCAGCTACTTAATATTGACGCCGGGTGGGGCTCACTGTATATCATTTATTTGTGTGTGTGCGTGTGCGCGTGTTTCTTTTTTGTACCTTTGTAGAAGGAAACAGTGAGGATGTCATGGCTGCTTTTGTCAGTGCAAACTGTGTATTTCTATTACTTAACCAGTAGAGGAGTCGAGCCAGCCAGCGTGTTTGTCGTATAACCACGTTGAGTCATGGGAAATTGCTCGAGTCATTCCATCCGATTTGTCAGTCAGCTCTAACGTACCTATATAATTATACAGTATATATATATACATGTATGTATCCACACTGTCAATGTGATTAGAGTTCAAAGAAGCATCTGGATGGAGGCCTGACCCACGGTGCAGGCAGGCGTAGCACCAAGCTGGAGGGCGTTTGGATGGAGGTTTGGAGGGGCGGGTGGGCTATTTTGATGCTTGTATGTTGTGGCGGGTTTCTGACCACACTCTTCTGTCGCCTTAACCTCGCAAGCAAGCGTTTGTTTGTTTTTTTTGTCTTCAGCTTGGAAAATGAGTAGTGTTGGAGTGCGTGATCGTGTACCTTTAATGGCATAAAGAGTAACCAGCTGCTTTCCTACGCAGCGAACGCCCCGTCCTCCAACGTTCGTTAAAGCCCTCGAAAGTTTTGACACACTAAAGCCATCCTGAACCTTTTTCTTTTTTCTCTATTTGACCCAAGACAAAAATCGAATCCTGATCATTGGGAGGTTTTTGCTTTTAAGTTGTTATTATTTCTATTAATCCCCAGATTCTTCAAAGAGGTAATATAAATAGATATATTCTCCTACTTTACGATTTCTCCTTATTAGGAATATTTTATTATGTCAATTTCCTAAGATGGCGTATGCAGTATATTTTTAGACTTACTATTTTTGGAAAATGAACTTAACTAATCGAGAGGATATGCATTATTTTTCCGTTTATTTCAGGTGAGTTTTAAAAACAATGACAGCGTTAATTGAAATTTGACCAAACGGGGAAAAATATCAATAAAAATGAAGGGGCCTGATGAAATCGTATGACCTGAGGTCGGAGATAATAGGCCAACGGAAATCTCCCATCCAGGGAACTTCTAATGAAGTGTAAATATCTGAACCCAGGAAGCACCGGGCACTCTTTAAACAAACAGCCAATGCACAGTGTAGTATTTTTTGCAAGATCTGTAATAATTATATTTAAAGTAAGAAAAAAGAATATTTAAATCTAGTAAAACATATTAAGATTTAATTTTAACTTATTTGGAAATACTGTGTCTAATTGATTAACTATATCCTGTTTTCCTTCTGCTCCAGGATAGAAAAGATTTCTGTTTATTTGTAACAATATAAATGTTATTTAGATTTTGTTTTCATTTTTAAATTATGTCATTTTTAATTGGGTGGAGACCACAGTGAAGCTCGTACCAGCAGACAGGGGAGAAAGCGCTCACATGAAAACACGGGCTTGTGTTTTATCAGATTCCCCTCGTTACATGCTGGAAAGAAAAAAAGAAAAATTCCAACCTGACCTCGAGGCTTGGAGGGGAAGAGGCGACACTTCCAGGTCTCATGCCGTTTGGAGGAATGGGGCAACGTGGTCACCTGAGCTTTTATCGATCGGTCCTATTAGGGGAGAGACTGACGGGACACCCGAGACGGGACAGAATGCCCCCTGGGTTTCAAGGAGAAGATTCCCCTCGGATGCTGAAGCGGGACCAGTTTTCATTCTGTCAAACAAAAGTCAGAATTTAGCGACTGTGTGAAAATTATTTGGCAGGGGATGCGTTAGCATTAGTGTTCATGTATTTGGCAGGACAAATATTATTATTTTTTTGGTCTACAGTCAACCAAACCCACAAACTGTACACTTTACTTAAAAACGTGTCTCTGTTTTCTCAGTTTGTTTGCTAAAGAAACACTGTTTAAATGAAGTGAAGTGATCCTACTGCCATTGCCTTTAGAGGATGTTTTTTTAAATAAAATATATGTTAAAAGTGAGTCTAAGCATCTACTAACACTAATGATTTTCACACAGTTTCTTACTTAAGTAAGCTATCAGGGTTTCTGATGGGGGCGAATGACATCCAGGGTTTTATTGGAATCAATGAGTAGATTAAATGAAGTTTCTTCCTCCCATATCATTTGACCACTCCTGCCTTTCTCCCAGATGTGCTGTTACATATTTGGCCCCTAGAGGGCATGAATCAGATGTGCTTGCGGAGAAGTCACAAGGCCACATCCTAAATCCGTTCAGCAGCTTTTCCTTCTTTTCTCACCCCCATTTTTTTTTTAAACTACTAGGAGAGATGCAGAGACTTCCTGGAAAATTAGATCAACAAAGCTCAGTAAGGAGACTGCCCTGCGTTATCCAGCCAGATTGTGTGTAGCTATATACTCAAGTGAATTTCGTCCAAGCGCCACACAGGCACAGTTGCATCCTTCTTTACCATGGCAACAAGGCAGGGCAGGAAGTTTATACGTGGCGTCCACAATGGCGGGGGTCACACACTGAGTAACCTGTGCTGATGCCTCACAGGAAGTGTGTCCACAGAAGGAAAGTACCCAGAGCGACCGCTGAGATTCTGCTTTCTGTGTGGTCTGTATTGATGCTTATTGTTGGCGTATATTTTGATATATTTGGGGTGTGGGAGGGTGAAAAATTATAGTGAAAGGTCTAGATATTTTTGGAGTAGAGAAGCAATGTGTGTATCACATTATTGTCACTTTGTCTTGCTCTCTGAAAAATCTCTTGGAATTTTTTTTTTGTTTGTTTTTCTGAAGAATTCTTTAACATCCCGACTGATTTAATGTTCGATTGAGAGAATATTTATAAATTTTAAGTCCTTTGTGAAAATCCTGTGTTTGCGTTTTTATTTCAGAGCTTTTATTTTCTTAACCAGCTTACACTGATGAGCCAAAGGAGACCCGTACGGTTGGTTAATTGCAATCACCTGGTAGGTGTAGAGGTCAAGTTTATTCGGGTTAGATTCCCAACCGTTACGGGATTATGTGTTCCTTTTCAAGGTTATCTAATTTTATCTGTGTGCAAACCTTAGAGGACGTTAGCGATCAATGCCAAGTTGATCAAAATTCCTCCACCAATGAGCCGTAGTGATGAACAGTGTCCACAGGAGGTCAGTGCTGTGACACCAGTGTTCAGGTCAAACGGGGTCAAAGCCTACTCTGACCTATACATTTAAGTATTAATCAGGGCACTGATTAGACAGTATGTGGTCATCTGTTCGTTTGAAAACAACAGACGAAAGGTTTCAACCTTCCCCTGCCCCTTTTTCACGTCTGTTTTCCCTCCCTGCATGTCCTCTGTCAGCAAAGTCATTATCTGTCTTTGCCCTTCATCCCCTTTCAGGCCTCAGGGCATTAGGAGCGTACCGCACACACACACACCACACTGCAGGGCCTTAGTGTCTGTTACGCGGGGATAACAGCAGCCAGACCACAGGACGATTAGTGTGTCATAATAACATAACTAGCAGCACACTTTGACCTGAGAGGCCTCTCAAGTGCACCAGCCTGTTCCCAGACTATTGGCTGCGTGGTAATGGAGCCGAGAGAGTATATTAAAAACTCACTGTGGGTGGAATAAATGTCGACCTCTTGTGAATAAGGGAGCAGCGGAAAGCAGTTCAGGGTGGAATAAATGCCACTGACGTCAGCGAATTTAAATTGCGATGCCTTCATCTTAAACAAAGAAAAATTTCAGGGATTGGGGTGATTTCATTGTTTATATTTCTTCATGAAAAAGTCACAAAAATGAAAAATATTAAAAATATTTCTAAAACACATCCACAGTCAGATAGGCCAGTTCCAATTTTAAAAGGAGATGGTGCTGTCTGCCCTTTCTAAATCAAAATTAGCTTACAACATATTAAATAATGACAGAATGTTTTACAAGATGCACTATTTATCAATGTTATCTGTCTTTTAAAGGCTACCTTTGGCATTTTTTAGTTAAAAAATACATATTCCATACTAGTATATCATTGGTAAATATACGGTTTTGTATCACTGGTCCATACCGAATATTGTGTTGATCCCAATGGGAAATTGTAGCATTATTGCAAAGAAATGTAAATCTTCACCAGAACCCTCCTGATAATATAGCAGGTGGTCACTGATCCATTAAAAATGAATCGTGAATATTCAATATTCAGATACAAAAACATGCATGGGGTATGTCATATACTGAAATATATGTACAGGTATTACATACAGACAATCTACATTTAATTGATAACAGCAATTATAAACCAAAGTAACACTGAACTTTATTTATACTGTTGAATTATACTTCAAATGTGAGATTTATGTTTTTATTGACTTTTCTTTTTTTTCTGTAATTGTTTTATCATCATTATAAGACATCCCATTCATAAAAGTCTCAGATTTATGATCATTTGAGCAACAGTTAGTTCATACACAGAAACAGGAAGTCACAGCCTGTCGTCCTCTCTTTTTCTTTGCCTTTATGATTAACCAACCAGGTAGAACATTAAACTGCTGATGCTGAATCACATATGAATACACCACCAACGATAACTTAATAATGTAATGTAATAGAATATAATATATAGGAAAATTCATTTTGCAATACAAATATGTTTTGATTTCCTGGGTAAGTATATATTTTGGCTACAACAGCCTTGGTCCACGAGAGATGCACCCCTCCATGGCAGCAAGTCTGACGGGCAAGAAGCCAAATCATTTTTCACGTATTAACATTAACATTCTGCATCCCCATTTATGCCCAATCAAAGTCATACCATTTCATGATTTTCATTTCAATGATTTCAACAGCAGCCAGCACAGGGCACAAAAAATGGCATTAAGAATGAACTTCAGACATTAGATAGCTGAATGTTAAAAAGAAAACATTCTGCAGACTCAAGGTTGTCCTTTATGTGTGAAGCCAGAAAGCTGCTTTGACAGATCAGCAAATGGAAGCATCTGCTAGAGAAAGAATCAATCCAGCAAATGCAAAATAGACAAAAAAGCCAGCTTACATCGGGGGAGACCCCGACACAATTGCCTAACTAGCTTTTCATCTGCTCCTCTTTCTTTCTCTGTTGGTCTAATTACCACGTCCGGCTTATTGTCCTCCTGATGACTGTAATTAATCAAGTTCTGCTGCCTAATCTCTGAATCTCATCATCCTTACAGTACACCAGGGCCGGCCACACCGGATGGTATCCTGATGTAAGCTGTTTTGGGGGAGTGCAATTGTGTGCGTGTCTGCAACTTTTCGTGCAACAGCAAACCCTGCTGTTTGTTTGCCTATCTTTCTTTTTTTTTTGTTGGCAGTGTTTATCCTCTGCATACAGGTCAGTAATTGTTACTCATCTTCTCCTCCTCCTTAGAGCAGTAGGTGGATGTTTGCAGACAGGAGTTGAGCTATTTATCTTCCAGGAAGGTTTATTTAGCATGAAAGTGTTCTCCCTAACTGAGGCCTCCTTGGCTCCTGTCTACACAGAGAGAGAGAGAGACTCCTACTGTCACAGCCTTGTCCTCTCTTGAGCTTCAGATGGCTTACCAGGTCCTTAATCTGTCCTATGAGTGACATCACCCTCTGCCAGCATGCTCCACTTATTCCTTATAGGATAGCAGGCGAGAGGGAGGGAAAGCATTAGGTGGTGTCCACTGGTTTGGTAGGAAAGGTGAATTAGCTCAGCAGTGAGGCTTTGGAGAGTAAGTAAGAGTAAGGCCGGATCCTGGTTGCACACTTTGTCTGGGCTATGGCAGAGGGCACAGCGGAGGGAGACACTCACATGGAGGAGCTGCTGGATCACGGTCTAGGCATGGAGGAGACGGCCCACGGCCTCCTGAGGAGGCCCTCATTGAAGGAGAGCTACCACAGCGACTCCCTGCTGGCACCAGATACTGACTTCATGACAGGTATGCAGCCACACCAGCTCGCTCTCTCACGTACATCACTGTCATGCAGTTGGTTTTGGTCCGACGTCTGCTTTCACACAGATGCATGGAGGAGGGCACTGAGCCCAAATCAAATAAGCAGGAGCTCAGGACAAACAGAGCAGGAGCCTTTAAACACGTCATGTGATTGGGGCTTCTCATCACAGCGGTCATGATCATAAAATGTCACGATAACGGTTTTAATGTGATAGCTACAGAAAATTAGAAGAAAGAAAATAGAAACAATACTATCAGTCAGATTCATCTCCAACGTTCCATAACTAAGATTGTGGAGATGATGATAGATTTATAAAAGTATATGAAAGAACAATTACACAGCTATTTTCGCTATTATTCCTTGTGCATTCCTGACATAGTGGCAGAGATGTGTGTCGGATGCAATAAACACAGTTCACGCAACGCAGGCCACTTTATGAGTTACAGCTGTGAAACCTCCAATTTATTCTGATACAAGTTTGACTGTTTACTGCTATTTTTAGTCCTTGCTAAACAAAAATTAAAGCTAAAAGAACAGTGACGTAAAGAAAAAGAAAGCAGAAAAAAAGCAGAGCTCGTGCACAACTGTTGTTTTGCATTGCACAGAACTTCACAGGTGGACCTACGGTAAAGCAGCCGGTGGGTCTGTGTGGCGTGTGAATAAATCACGCTTTATCTTATAATGCAGAAAAAGAGAAGTCTTGCATGTATGATTTCCAAGATGACAGATTTGTTCAAATCTGTTTTTGATTTGTGTCAAGAAAAAAACAAACGAATCTGAGCTGGAAACTTTGTTTAAAGAGGAATATCCCTCAACAGGTTGGTCTGACAGAACTTTGCAGAGAGCCTGATCTCTCGATCGCTCTCTTCAGGCATAGATTATAGTTCTCACGACTTCTTCTAATGACAATTTTTGTTTTTGTTCTGTTTGCTTCACTTTTCCATAATTAAACTGGCTAAAAAAAAAAACAACCAACCAAAAAAACAATCTTCCCACGCTGTTAGATTGCTGTCGCTGGACCCTATTGGTTGTCAAACAAGATAAAGCCAAACACTAATCCTAAATATCTCTCTTACACCTCACATGTGATGTGGTCATAGTCAAACTGTGGGTGTTGTGGGATGTGTCTTATCTGAGACGATTTGGGGAATGCCCTGTCCCTGCAGGGATATAAGCATCAGTGGACTAACATGTGAAGGACTGCGTGCGCACACGTGGCCTGTGTTTGTCAGGACTGCTGGCTGCTGATACGAGCAGACAGTCAAGAGGCGCCAGCTGCAAACTGAGATTAAAATGCTCCATTTGCTCTCCGTGCTGCAGTTATAGCTCAACGTACTTTCATTTTGCTTAAATGTATAATAAGTGTGTGAAGTCTGGAAGCCTTCACTGTGATAACTTGGCAGTGCGTGTGTGTGAATGTGTTTGAGAAACAGCAGATATACTTAATGCACAAGGCTGTATGTGTGTTTACATTTGTGTGAGCAGCGCTGAGGGTGCCTGCCTGTTCTTTGTAGGGCCGAGTTAGTGCAGAGACTGAGCTCTGGGCTGCTAATTCCATTTTACAGCGCTGGGATTATGTGCTATTCTAATCTCAGTCCCATATGGGCTGTGTGGAGGTAGCACGAGGATGATGTCATGGTCAGGACAGGAGGAGAAACAGAAGATCACATGCCTACACAAAAATTACAACTCTCCATGAGAGGCAGATTACTGCCTGAATGATTACACTGAACATCGTCATCCTCGCCAGGTCATCGCTTAGACTCGATTCTCAAAGGAACTACGGCAACAAGTGAGAGTTAAATCAGTTAATGCAGTTGAGATTATTATTATTTCCATGTGATTCATCTGTTTGTTATAAGTGTATTCAAAAGATGGATGTAGCTTCTGGGTTGGGAAGTGAAGCTAATGATCTCATTTCTGGCTGAAAAATTACTACTATTATAGTTAAATAAATATCTACTATATTGCCAAAGATTATTTATTATTAGTGTAAAAATGAGAAGTGCTGAAGGAATTTTTCAAACCATTCTTTTAGTAAAAGAAGCAAAAAAACAAAAAGAATAAAACAACATAAAGAAAACAGGTAACTAGACATAAAACTGTATTACTGGAAAATTGTGCATAAAATATTAAAAATCAAAATGATTATTCAGCAGAAAAATGCCCCCCATCAGTGTTAAACAGTGTAATATTACTGCTGTGTTTAAGACTGTTCTATAAACCACATGTTTGAAGAGGCTGTACTGTACACACATCTATGTAAAGAAATCAATTTTTCATCAGCTCAGAAAAGCGAGCCTGCATGTTGACTTTTTAGAAAGTATATAAAAGTAAAATAATGAATAAAAATCAGCTAAATTAAAATGAAAAATCAAGGTGGAGTGTTGGTAAGACAGCTGAATAAACATGGTAGACTCAGGTATGTGCTGTGAGCCTGCACCTGCTTAACGTGTCTGTTTTATTAGACCGGACATGGTCACTGCTGTTGTCCTCTCTCCATCATAGTCAGCGCTTTTCTTACAAGTGCATTGACTGAGTTATTAACAGCTTTTTCAAACTCCATCTTCTCTACATCACACATGTCGACAATGGGTGGTTAGCAAGAGGAAACTCATCTGTTACGATGCAAAATCACATTTACTTGCTAATCCTAGCCGCGTTTCTATATGAAGCTTTATGAAAGCTCGATCTGAGATTAAAGAAAAGAGATCACTATGCTTTAATGTATGTTTATTTTTAGATTTCATAAGCCGAGGAATGTTGCCTTGCTTGTCCTGAACGCCGCTGCTCGTGAGTGACAAGTCACAATGATGTCAGTGTCCTCGGGTTCCTGATTCACTTTTGGCTCTTCACACATGGTTTTAAAAGATCAAGATTATAGTGATGGTCAAAAAGTCCAACTTGAGTCATCAAGAAAAAAGGCTACAAACCAAAAGGAGACACCACAGTGGTTATATCCATATTTTATATACACATTGCAGCTGTTACATTCATGAATGCAACATTTTATCCCTAAGCTTATTAAGCTTATTAACCTCTTTATCCACCAGTTCTTATCGCTAACCATTTAAAACTTTGTAGCATTACTTTAGTTTTTCTGCCTTTTATCCATTTGTCTTAGCTATTCTTAATTACTTTGTTATACTCTTGCCCCCTTTTAAGCTACTCTTTAGCTATTTTAGACTTTTAGCCTTTGTTAGCTTTTCTTAGCTACTCTTGAGCTATTTTATACTCGTGTTCAGGTAGAATTCCAGATATTTCTAAGTTGTTTTTTTTTTTTTGCACTTTTAGTCAA
>VUQR01024609.1:19808-32136 GCA_015108515.1 Hemichromis elongatus
TAATACATCCCATAATATTTATGCTTAAAAAAGGTACTCTTTATTATGGGCAATGGTTTAACGTGTTGTTGGAGACACGGGGAAGTGAAGTCACACACTGATGGAGAGCGCCAAGCCTCGTATCCTGTGAAAGCACAGGAGATGTTGTCTCCGGGATAAAAGCAGTCTGTGTACGTAGATGTTTGCTTGTGTCGTGTTTTTCTGTCCGCTCTTGAACACTCTACATTCTAGATCCACCTGCACCACAAACTTCCTGAAATGTTTCTGTAAATACTGTCAGTGTGTGTTCAGCAGCAGCTGTGACAGAGTTGTAAACTTTGCTTTGAATTTGAAGTGCTACTCGGCTGAATCGCTGTCTATGAGGTGTTCTCAGAGTAGAGCGTCCTGTAACAGGATTTTTTGTATGTGTCTTCTTATGTTGATCTGGCCTTTATTACACTGAGACAACACATTTTGGTCTGAAGGTGGCACCAGAGATCACTAACCCGAATCTCCTCTTTCAACTGGCCAGTCTACAGTTCGTTCGTTCTTTGAAATCGGTATCACAGCAATATAAACACAACTTTAAAGAAGATATAACATTAAACTGTCACACATTTGGTCTGGGAAATAAAATATATTCCTACTGACCACTTGTGAGATAAAGGAATAGAAATGAACATTGGAAACACAAAGACAACTTTCAAAATAGATCAGCACTTACAGCAAAGCAGTCAGTTAATACTGAACTGTGATGACAAAGCAATAAAAAATACACAAAATGAGAAGGTTCATAAAATTATATTAAAAGAAGGCTTTACGGTCATTTTGGAGGTTTGCGGTCATGAGTTACATTCACGGCAGGTCCCCAGAAACTCCTGAAGAAACACACAGCAGATCCAGGCTGTGTTCACACTCTGAGATGTTTGTTAACTGTGCTGTAAAGTGCAGAGGCATCCTCCACAGCAGCTTGATGTTTTGATCTGTGAAGTAATAAAATGACACCACTATTAGAGAAGAAACATTAAAAGGTTAAACATGAGGTATAATCTGACTTTAAGAACAAATCTCATGTGAAAAGCTGCTCACCTTTGAGCACTGCTGACAGTAGTGGAGGAATATACAACGCTTTCTTTCTGTGTCTCTCACACTGATTTCAGCTGAAGTTGGAGTTAACAGAGTCTGGCTGGGTTGTAGCAAATTGAATTGAATTGAATGAATTTCATCCTTCTGCTGGAAACATGGGTCTTGTTGACACTTGAAAGCTCCAGCAAGTAACAATGTTAATCATATGCTCATAAAACCCTCCATAACAAATAGATACACTTACAGTTAAATATGTGTTACTGCATCTACCTCATGATGTCTTGATTTTGCCCATGAGTTAAAGTGGAGGAGGAGATGAATAAAATGGGTGAACAAGTGTCCACACATAAAGTCATTGTTATCAGCCTGTGTGATGGCTTTGAGCTGATGGGTGACTCTGAAGTCTGAACAGCATGCTTTTGGATGTTTGGACTGGAAAAATGAACTCTGACTCACCTGTGCTCTGTTGTCTGCAGCCTCTGATTGTTATTTCAAAGCCATAGATGCAAATGTCCAATGACATAAGGCTGGACAGTATGAAGAGGAGGAATGGTTAAAGCCAACAGATACGTTATACAACATTATTGTGGCAGATTAAATTATTAGACCTACTCTAATAACAAAAAAGTGAAGTTAAACTGTACTGTAAAAATATCAGATAAGGTCTGGATAAACATTCAAAAGAGAGGCCATGTTTTCTTCTGTATGCAGCACTCTCATATATCTCTCAGCTTCTTATATAAAAGCTTTTGGCTCACAAATACTTTGTAGTTTCCTTGCTGATGGTGTTTCTCTTAAATTATGGTAAAGATTTTCAAAAGGAGTCAAATCCATGGACTGAGATGGTCACTCATATCTTTTAGGGTAGAGTCTTTAACAAACCTTTGACTGATATGTTTTTGAACTGTGTTCATGACTGCTCTAATTCACAGAGCAGGAGCAGAGACAGAGTAACGGGAAGTCTCCGTGAACCTGGAAACAAGTGAAGCACAAGAACTAAACTTAATGAGTTGATCAGTGACTGATCATAAACTTAATGAGGATGGGTTGTGAACAAAGACCAAAACAAGATTTGTGACGATCCCAAAATGTTGTGGGGACCTTGTCAGGTGCGTCGCTAACTTACCTGCAGCAACAGTTAAATCACATGAGGTGGAGTTCTGACGTCCTCTTGTGTTCTGGGCTTCACAGTAATAACTCTCACTGTGTTCATCCTCCTTGTACCAGGTGTGATTAGCTGCTGGGTTAGCATCACTGCTACAGGTCAGAGTCACTGAACTGCCCTGAATTTACATACTGAAGGAGAGGAGGCTTGTCGTATCCCTTTACAGCACAGGAAATGTTTGTCTGTACCACTAAAGTATTTTTCAAAAGAAGATGCATCTCTGTGAGCATTTAGTTTGTTCTGGTACCAGACATAAGAACGAGACAACTACTCCCATATGTCACCTTTTTCCAGGAAGGATACATGACTTTATCACTTGTACCTGGAGAACTAATAGTAAATAGAGGAATGTGTATATTTTAACACACAGCGAAATATAAAATATGCACAACTACATTGCTAGTAGTGTCTAGAAGGACAAGAAAAACTTTTCATTTTGAAAACATGTCATATATTTTAGTATAAAATCTTATCGAGAAGCTAATCGAGTATATTTCCCTCCTGGTTGGTTTGTTTTGAACATAAACTTTTACTCAGCTGAGTGGCGCTCTCTCATGTCTGTGATTCTCAGAGTGCAGTCTTTTTTTTATCAAAGTGATACTGAACACAACCTGCAAACTCTGCCTCTGTCCTCACATCCACAGGTTCATCAGATGTCATTTTACTAAATTACAATCACATTCCCATGATTTGTAGGTGCAGCGAATGTCCACTGTTGATCCTTTTAAGGCAATACAAGGCACAAGTGTAAGTCACTGACCCAGCGTTGTGACCCTTTAACACCAAAGAGCAAATCAGAAACAAAACAATGACTTATTCTGCTCTCTATGGTTATTCTCTATGTAAGCTGAGGCAGGAAGACACACACTCTAAAGGTGCAGTTAACACATTTGACCAGTGAACTGTGAGGGGAGCTGAAATGAAGAGGAGAAAAAGACAGTTTTTTTTCTGAGAAAGGAGAAGTCACAGAAATAAAAAAGAAAAGCAGAACGCTGAAATGTGAAAGCGTTTGCAGAAGCTGTGTTCTTGATCATATTTGGTGTTTTTATATCGGTAATGTGTTTTTTTCTCTTGTATAAAAAGACCTGATAAATACAAATAAACTGACAAAATAACAAAATATGAAAAATGTTAAAAAAAAAAAAAACCTGGATAAGTGCAGCTTCTGCTCCCTTTCAGTCTCATGGTTGGTGTCCTCCTCTCCCTGCTGTGGCTGGAGACAAGTTCAAACACATCAGCAGGTAAAGGATATGTACAAGAAAAGATCATATCAATACACTGATCTGACCTCATATGTAGCTGATGGTGCTGTCCACTCCAGTGTACTCCCTTACAGAGGTGGACTAAAAATGTAAAAATAAAAGTCTTATGTACAACACAATACAATGCTATACAATTAAACAGCTGTGGGCAAGTTCGTGTGCAAATGGCAGTGGGGCAGTCAGTTAAAGGGCAATAGTGGTCGGTCAGAGTTTTTATGTTTGGGGGGTTGTAGGGTTCAGAGGAAAGTGGAAAAAGTGTGCGATCAAGTGTTGTAGTTGAGGTGTCGAATGGCTTGATGATAAAAGCTGTTTTTGAGTCTCGTAGTCTGAGCAGAGAGACTGTGGTGATTTTCGGCTACTGGCAGTGCAGCTTCCGTACCAAACTGTAATGCTCGATCGCGCACCTGTAGAAATTTGAGGTGATGTTGGCGTTCACTTCTTCCTAGGAAAGTAGAGTTGCAGTGTCTGTGTGAAGGGTCCAAAGAGATCCTCAGTGATGCTGACTCCAAGGAATTTGAAGTTGCTGACCCTTAAATTTTTTTTGCTGAGATGACTCGAAGATCTTGTTGGTGCGGCAATCTTATGGTGCAACTGGAACTGATAGACAAACTCCAGATGAACACCACACTCTCAAGGCGAATTGAAGTATAAGGTAGCAAAACTGAAGAGGATAAAAATAGGAAAAGCCTTTCTGAGAAAGGAGTCACTGAAAAAAGAAGTCATTCTTTTTTAACACATTGATTATTTCATCATTTATTGTGAGGTCAGATAGTGGTGTGTTGGGACAGAAAAATGCAAAGAAATGCAGAACTAACATGTGAAATAGTTCAATAGTATAACAGCAAGTTCAACATACACAAAAACATACATTACATAATTGTATATGAAAATGGAATGAATTAATGTTGTCAGGGGAACGATCTGGAGTATAGAGAAATCATCATTGACTTTGTCTTCCGGTGTGAACTCAACCACCTGCACATCGACACCTCGTTCACCTTGACAACAAACTGGACTGGTCACATAACACTAATGCTCTGTACAAGAAGGGCCAAAGACAGCTCCATCTGCAGGCATGCTGAGGTCTTTGGGGGTGTGCAGGAGTTTTACAACACAGTGAAGGTTTCTGCAGTCTTTATGCGGTTGCCTGCTGGGTACGTGGCAGTGTTAATAGGCTGGTGAAGAGGACCCATCCTGTCCTGGTCAGTCCCTAGACTCAATAGAGGAGAATTTTAGCCAAGCTAATGTCTAGTATGGCCAACACCTCTCACCCCCTGCATGCTGGATGAGCTTGTGAAGACCCTGAGCCGCTCCTTAAGCATTAACTGCTACAGCCGAGGTGGAGGACTCGGACACTATCACAGCAGCAATGGCAAGAGCATTTTAAATTTTTTACTTTTTTTAAATTTATATTTTCTGTTTTTTTTATACCATATCTCTAATTCACTTTATCTTTCTGTCCCTTGTGCTGCTGTAACAACTACATTTTATTTATTTTTTCAAATTGTTAATTGTCTGTATTCTACATTAAATTTGAACTTGGACCATTAACACAACATGAGTCATAAAAAACACATAGCAGGACCAAAGCTACATGTTACAAGTCATTCAAAACTTTTTTATAGTCAATTAACATGTCACGGGTTGATCACTGACACACATCCAATGATTTAAAAGTTTCATATATGACGAATGATGAACTTATGGATGTGCACAGAATAAGAAGCAAGATTTCATTTTCTCTCAGAGTCATCATATGTAAACGTTTGGCTAACTGTATTGTTTATTTCAGAATTTAGCTGCCAGCTGGACATCCATCCACAGCGTCAGTGAAATCCTCCCTTCAATCTCATGGTTGGACCACATCCTCTCTCTGCTGTAGACAAGTTCAACAACATCAGGACCTTGACTGCAGCTGTAACGTTGAACACATTTGCAGTACAAATTCGTCAAATCCATCTTGACCTAAAAGTATAAGTAATTGCATTTTGAAGTGATGCCTTCCATGAACATCAATTCTCTGGACTGTCAAAAATATTGCAATGTACCGATACTAAACTTTTCTTCTTCATAAGATATTTTGTAATGTTTTTGATACCTTGAGATGGGTAACTGGCAGTTAATGTGGTTGTATTTGTTTTATCTGCGAAGGCATCTTTTTCTTTTTTAATTTCACCTTTGCCTTTACCAGCAACCGCTCCTGCTTTTATTATCCTGCCACACTGCTTACATGCTCTCTTCTGCAAACGAGCCCATAGCATGTGTCTCAGAGCTTTTGAACATATTCAGACATGTGCTGGGATGAACTGACTGCTGCCTCTAAAATACTGCCACTGAGCTCACTTTTACTGGAGCTGTCTGCTTCTTCATAAGCTGCAGCGTCAGCAGCAAGCTCTTTGGCTTCTTAAAATATAAAGGTTAGATTTCAGCTTTATGATACTAGGTTTTATTTCCAATAATCAAAAGAAATAATAACAAATAAAATATTTTATTTTCAGACACACTATTGCCTCCTGCAGCAGTGAGAAGCAAATGAAATTATATTCAAACTGCAGAGGTGTAGCTGACTGCAAGTGAAACACTTTGAAACTGTACACCTGACAGTTGTGGGGTTTGACTTGACACCAAGATTGCTCTCCAGAACAAGAACTTTGCTTGATTTCTGAAGCAAAAATCACTTTGGTCTGAAGGTGGCACCAAAGTAAACATGTTGTTGGTCAGAAACAAAGTTTTGCTCTTTGAGTTCAGGATTGAAGCAAAATCTGATCACATCTTACTATAAAAATGTATTACTATGCTAGAATTACTATAATATTGTGTATGGATGTACAAGACTCACACTTTTTATTCAGAGTATAGCATCCAGTCAGTTAAACTTGTGATGGTAATGATCTGGGCAGTTTAGTATCAGAGGGGGTTCTTAGTCTGTTTCCACTGCTTTGATGTTTAGGAAATTACCAACAGCTGCACTAGAAAATATGTTAGATCAAAATATGTTAGAAATTGTCACATTGTTGCCACTTGCTTGACAGGAAATTTTGTCCATGTTTGTGAGAGGGAATACTCAGCTCCTTGTACCTTTCCAAAACAAAGAATGCAAGAGTAGATCTGCCACAGCTGTGACAGCCACCTAAAAAGAGGGAGGATGTCATCCATAGTAGTGGCAAACAATTTAGCACTAGCACCCATTCTAATTAAACTTAGTGAATTTCATGTACTTGAAGGACAACTGTTTGCTAACATTCTTTCATTTGGCAAAATCATTGCATTTCCCAAAGAACAGCAAATAGCAGTACATGGGGCTGTGGTTTGTTTACCATCAGATGTAGAAACCATCGTAAACTGTCTCCCAAGACCCAGTGTTATGACGTGCATACTTTCTCTTCAGCACTCTCTGCTGGTCATATTGAGACTTCTCACAAGCTTATATTTTGGTGGGGGTTTTTTTTATGTTCCTGGTGGTGGAGGAAAGTGTTAGCCTGCATTGGCTTAGATGCCTTGTAAAACGTTTCTGCTTTGGATAGTTATTGCTTGTTACTGCTTGTAATGATACAACATGTTTACAAGTTTACAAGGAAAAGGAGGAACTTTGACCTGGTCTTGCCCTAGACACCTGTATGCAACCACCAGATATAGCACAGGAAGGTTTATCATATAGTGAAGGAATATTTAGCATTGCACTTGCCCAGGAAATAAAACTGTTGGCTTCTTCTCTGTTTCTAAACTTGAAGGCGTGGCCTTTTCTGTGCAATTCCCAACTCGACAGAACACGTTAGATGAAGCCAGACAAATTAAACTCAATTTGTGACAGAGACAAATATGGCTACCAACAGCATGTCAATCCAATTGTACACAAATAAGGCAATCACCAAAGATGGACATAAAATTTCTGAAGATGAAGTGGAGAAATTGATAAATAACCAGCAAGACAATCTTTGTTTTGCTGAACTTCTAAACAGGATAAGAGTAAAGCAAAAGACGTAATCTTGGAGCCGATGACAAAGCCTTGCTAGCACAGGCTATCCATGAAATTAAAGACTGTCTACCTAATGCACTACATATCTACGCTACAAAGAGGTCACCAAACACAATTCTCAGAAAAGAAACAACTAGAAAAGTTTTATAGCAGGCTCCTAAAACTCTACTTTCCACACAGATTCTGTGACCAAGCAGACATGTCCCACTCTGCAGTGCTGCTGACCGCATTTACTGGCACCGCAGCTTTTAACATCTCTGGGAAAACTTTACACTCTATTCTAAAGCTGCGAAGATCTTTAAATCCACCATATTGGGGACTAGGGAATGCACTGGATGAAGTGAGAGCTTCACTTTCAAATGCTAAGATCCTCATCATTTATGAGATAGCTGTGGTTTCAAAAGAGCTTTTGCCTACATCCACTGAAGATTTCAACACATCAAAGGAAACAAAAACCTTTTGGTGGGATGTTTATCCTTGCAGTCGGAGACTCTAACCAGCTGCCACTCCTTGGAAAAGCCAAACCACTCTGTGCTTATGAGGAGGATGTGCTTGATCTTTGGAAAGGCTATTTCTACATGGTCGACCTGACAGAAATCATGCACCAGAAAGACAATATTTGTTTTGCTGAGCTTCTGGACAGGATAAGAGTAAAGCAAAAGACAGATGCTCTTGGAGCTGATGACAAAGCCTTGCTCACACAGGGTGTCTATGAAATGAAAGACTGTCCACCTAATGCACTACATATCTATGCTACAAACAAAGAGGTCGACAAACACATCACCAGATTGCCATCCTCTGCAGGTAACACCACTATACCCACCATTGTCGATCGTTTCTCCAAAGCAGCTCACTTCCTCGCCCTCCTGAAACTGCCCACTGCTTTGGAGACGGCTCGGCTCCTCACCACTCATGTCTTCAGACTCCACGGGATCCCAGAGCATGTGGTTTTGGACAAAGGTCTGCAGCTTACCTCGAGAGTGTGGAAAGAATTCTGCTCAGCCCTGGGGGCCAAGGTCAGTCTCTCTTCTGGGTTTCACCCACAGAGCAATGGCCAAACCAAGTGAGCAAACCAGGAGCTTAAGCTGCCCTCTGGTGTTCGCCTCCTACAACCAGTCCCTCTGGAGTGAACAACTACGTTGGATACAGAACTGCCACACCTCAAACGCCATGGGCAAGTCCCCTTTTGAGGCATCCTTGGGGTACCTTGGACCTTTGGAACCCCGCAATTCCCCCACTGTATATATCTGCACCTGCAACCATGTCACATTCTGCATGATAAAATATGATTGTTCTTAATATTCCATTCTAAATTATAACAATCTATTCAACACAATCAAAGGAGCTTTGGGAGAAAAGTCAATGGACTTCTTGAGTTTCTTTACGATGTTTCGCCTCTCTAACGAGCAGCTTCTTCTGTCACGTTTGTTGGTACTGGACTCAATAGGCTACTCTCTTGACATTTCCTATTGCTTTGTAAATGACTTTTCCATAAAGTCATAATTGTCCTGGCTGGTTAAAAGCTCCTAAATCCTGTCAACTGTAGTTCTGTTGACATGATCTGAGGGGTAGCCACTCTCTGTGCTCCCTGGGTCCAGGAAGGCGTATATTTCAATAACCTTAATTCCCTTTAAACTCTTCACTTGTACAGGCAAGATGGGAAAAATACCCGTAGGGTGGCCAGCCCTTATGACCACAAGTAGAGGAGGTTTTACAGCCTTTTGATTCCAAATCCTAGACTTTCTGATGAGACTTTTCCCATGTGCAATATACTGGGATGCATTTGGCTGCAATGTTTGCAGGTGATGCACTTATCACAACTCTTACTAGAGTGCCCTGTGTTCGAGCAACCAAATCATAGACCCTTATCTTTTAAAAATTCTAATTTTTCCCTGTGTAATCTTTTTCCTAGCTGTCGACATTGTTCCAATACATGACCTTTCTTTGTTCAATACAGACAGGAGAAAGCTTGACTTGCTAGAAGATTCTTCAGGTAAGAGAGAAGCCATTTTAAAGTTATCCTTAACAGAAACACAGGTGACAAAGCTGTTTCTTTTAAACTGTGATTTTATTTGGGATTTGCTAGGATTTTTGATTCCCTTTGCGGCCTGTACATCCTGTATATCTTCAAAAGCTGGGTCTGATATAAGCCAAAGTTGGATTTGTAACTACCCTCTGCTTCACTGAGTGAATGGGTTGAACGCAGAGGACTACAAAATTTCCATCGTTTCGGACTATGAGGCTTTAAAATAACAAAAAAATTAAATAGAAAATGCTTAACTCTCCCAAATACTACAGTTCCTCCATAGCAATGCAACACTCCCGAAGGAAGAGTCCATATGCTTTTAATGTTTTAGCATTCTCTCCTTTAATATTGGGCCAACCAGTGACCTTGTTGGATTCAGTTACATTAAGTTAATTAAATGTTCTTTAAGGACACCCCGAACCTTCACCAGATGCATGGATGCAGCCCTTGCTGCTATGAGACTGCGGGGCGTCAGGATTCTGTATTATCTGGATGATTGGTTGATCTGCGCCTCTTCAAAAGAACAGTGCCGCAGCCATGTTGCCCTGCTGCTTTCACACATTGAGGCTCTGGGACGCTGCCTGAACCCCAAGAAGTCAAGTTTGGAGCCTTCTCAGACCACCACCTTTCTAGGCATGATTCTAGACTCCGTCAGGGCCATGGTGTCCCTCACGGCTGAACGGTAGCAGGTCCTCAGGAAGTGCCTGGCCCTCTTCAGCCTCCACTCTCAGGTGAGCTGGGCCTGTGTCTTCGCCTCATGGGCTTGATGGCTGCAGCGGTACAGGTGGTCCCGTTGGCTCTCCTACACATGAGGCCGGTCCAGTGTCGCCTGTTGCCTGTGCCCACAGCAGATCCCGGGGTCTTGCCCAGGCCCTGCGGTCGTGGCGGGATCCTGTCCATCTCCCCCCAACCGGTCGTGGCAGATGGCCACCCCTCTCTGAGTCTGGTTCTGCCAGAGGCTTCTTCCTATTGAAAGGGAGTTTTTCCCTCCCACTGTTGCCAAAGTGCTTGCTTATAGGGGATGATATGATTTTTGGGATTTTTCTCTGTATCTATTATTGTAGGGTCTTTACCTTAAAATATAAAGAGCCTTGAGACAACTGTTATTATGATTTGGTCCTGTATAAATAAAATTGAATGTAAATGAATTTAATTGAATTTTAGACAAGTTCCATTTTCCTGGTGACCACCAAGACCCATTGAATTACATGAGAAGCTTGAATCTTCCCTCCAGAGAACACATTTCCACTGCTCTAGAATCCAGTGGTAGCATGCTTTATATTACTACATTCAATGCTTTGCATTGCATTTGGTTATCTAAGGCTTGAATGCTGCTCGGCCTTGGAAACCCATTATGTGAAGCTCTCTCTTAAAATTGCTCTCTATGGGCAATTTTAAATAATATTTATACTACTACTACTACTACTACTACTAATAATAATAATAATGACAACGATAAATATTATTACTACAATTAGGTCATACTTGAAAACGCAAATGTAACTGTAGTTTAAAAAATATATATGTATAAAAAATGACGCCCGAGCGTTGTTTTTGTAAAATTTGCGGATGTATTTAGTTCATTCAGCTGTGTTTGTTTACTGATATCGTTTTCCTCTTTATGGGCCCCTAAATTCAAACTGACCAATCATAGTAAGAGACATGCAAATCATAGCCACCGTGTCACGCCCCGAGTTCGACAATGGACCAATGGTTGACGACGTAGGCGGTGCCCAGAAGACAGCCGAAGATTCAAACTGAACATGGCTACGAGTAAAGCTGCAGATGAAAACACAGAAAATAGAAGGTAAGAACGAAATAGAATTTTTATATTCTATTGGTATTAACATAGACGAAGAGTTAGCATTTCTTACGCTTACTGCTGAACTATGGGGTTTTTAAAGTGCTAAAAACGCGTTATATCAGTGAGACTGATAAACTGCCACTCTGCAGGCTTCCTCAAGCTTGGTCATTTTAGTGTAAATGCACAGCAGCGTGTCATCTGCTTGCCGTCGTCGTGATGCAGTTTAAGACACCTACACATTGTATTAGTCCCAGTTTTTCACCAATTTAAATGTATAGCTACCTCGAAAGATATCGGATAGTAGTGGGAACATCAAGCACTAGCATGTTAGCTGGGTGACTTGAATTTGCATAATGTGTTTGGGCTAATCTAATTCCCATCAGCTAAATTTGATCTAGCTAGGTTAACATATATAATATACACTTTATCACTGTCACGCGTGTCTGTGTATGCATACACCTTCAGAGGGTAAAACGAACTAAATAACTAAGCAATCCTGTTTTCCATAACTTACTGTCTTAAAATTCTTATCAAACTTTGTTTGAGATGTTGAATTTTGAAGAAGGTGAATATACATTACAACAGCATTGTGATGTAGCCTCACAGCCTGAGTGAAGCATGTGCCTGGGGTTTTTACGACTGTTTAAGACCGTTTGCGTACACCTTGTTGCTGTTTATGCCAACATTTCCATGGGTGAAACAGTGAATTCCCAAATTGTTAAGACACCAATTCCAGAGCGCTTTGGATAAAAGTGCTAAATCTAAATGTAAAGTGTCGTCCTCACACATGCATGCATGTCATGTGATTGTGCGATCGTGGTTCAAGAGTTGGTAGTTCGTCTTGTAATCTGAAGGTTGCCGGTTCGAGCCCCGGCTCCGACAGTCTCGGTCGTTGTGTCCTTGGGCAAGACACTTGCCTACTGGTGGTGGTCAGAGGGACCGGTGGCGCCAGTGTCCGGCAGCCACGCCTCTGTCAGTGCGCCCCAGGGCAGCTGTGGCTACAATGTAGCTTGCCATCACCAGTGTGTGG
>VUQR01024611.1:15151-25670 GCA_015108515.1 Hemichromis elongatus
GTCTTTGGTTGTTTTTTTTTTTTTTTTTTTTTGCAAAGTTAAATAAAAAGATCAACATCTTTTTTTAGTTTAAGTGTACATTAGTTCTCTCAGTTACACTGTGATGATCGAATGGCTGAAATCGTTCAAGGTCTTTAACACGCAGATATGACAATGGTCCAAGCCACTTATTTATTTTCAGAAATATTAAACTGCTTACCTCATAATCATTTACAGTCACTGCCTCACTCAAAGAGTTCTCTACATTTCAGTGAGATCCAGTACCAACGTATGTTGTTGGTGAGCAGATCAAATTGGCAGAAATGTCGCCGGCCGTAACCCCGAGTCTGATTCCAAATACGAGGCCTTTCTACTTGTCATTCCCCGGCTTTCTTTCCCTTCGTTTCCTGGCTTCCTCAACAGCTCCCTGCTAATAAAGGCTTTTTGCCTTTATTAAAAGCTGCTGTTGTGCAAGTCTCTCCACTATTCTTGTTTCTTCACATCAGTGAAGTGAATAAGGTGGATTTACATCAGAAAAATCTGTTTCTTCACGTGGTTCAGTCTCACAGTAAATGGTAACACGTGGATTAGTTATACTGTTTGAATGGGATGAAGTATTTGTACATAGGTGGGAGGTAACCACCTATGACAGCTATTGTAAACAGGCTTTCTAGCAAACATGCCTTTACTTTATGGACACTTTGGGGCAGGGAAAGCCGTGCTGAAGTGTGACCCATCGGTGGATTTTCACATGAGGTCAGAGAACACTGGTTTGAGTGTAACTTTGGGTGTGAGCGGCTGTGTTGAATAATTCCCATTACAGTAAGGTAAATGAAGACGATGGGAGGGAGAACCTGTTGTGACAGATAGACGGTCAACCGTCTCTCCGTGTGCTTCTCTTACAAACAGTGTGGGCGGCGGCCACACTAAGAAGGCGGGGGCGTTATTGGAGCTAATCAGATTACACTGCCTTCTAATCTGACACTCCAGCAGGCCTTATGAACAGGCCCCATGTGAAAAGCTTCAGAGCCGTGGTTCAACAATTCCCATGCACTCACTAAATGCTTCAGAAAGCTAGAAATATTTGGAATTGTTCAATCTAAAGTGAACCCATTAACGCATGAGGTGCTTTCGAGGCGCGCTCAACCAGTCAGGAGCCAGGGAGAGCTACAGCAGAAAGAGGGATTATACTGTTGTTTGTTCATATAATCACAGGCACATGCCTCGTCTTTCTGAGGCGTCCCAGGTAAACGGTTATTAAAAGCAGAGTGATGATTAAAGATGTTAAAATGGATTCAGAGTAGATACCAAACCAGAAATGACACTTAGAAAAGGACTAGAATAACAAATTAGTAGAATCAGTCCACGTGTTTGATTTACAAACCAGCCACTAGACAGGTGAACTTGGCGTCCAGCTTACAGGGAACGGATCAGGAAGGAAAGATGACTGAAGCCGAAGTAGCTCACGCTTTTTATTTACTTGAGAGCACGTTGATCGTGTTTATTCACGCTACTCTGGGAAGTATTAATTTAATTAACGGTATTGTGAAAGTAAACAGAGTGCAAAGGTCAGAGGACGCCCCCTGCAGCTGCTGATGTTACAGATTCCACAGTATGCTATGAATTCCCCAAAGTTACTTGCAAACATGGACAAAAAAAACAGCAGAAATGGATATTTTGGCAACTTATATCGAAGGTTGTGAGTCACTGCTACCTTTTTACCTTTGGATATTCAATATTGGATCCATACTGCATGATTTTGGTCAAGCACCTTAAACTAACAAACTGGGAAGTCCCCTCAGCTTTACAAAGATTTAACAAGTGCGGCACCGAACATTTGTTTATGAGTCGAAAATATTGGCTTTAAAAGCCCGACAAGGAGACGTGCATGCTGCACCAGACGCAGATAAAGGGCCACCATAATCGACCACCACTCAGGTGGTCTTGGACCTTTGACCTCCAACCTGTAGACAAACAGCCAGTCTGTCATTTTACCCGCTAAGCCTGTGCATCTGCGGCTCCAGTGGCTGTGCGTGCAACTCCCAGCTCCAGCTGACCTTTTTAAAATGATTCCTGTTTGCTTCTGATTACGTGATCTCAGTTCATAACAGGATACGCTTGCTCACTGACTTCTGTGTGCAACAGTTAGTTGACGTTCTACACCAACAATTCAAAAATAGTGGGAACTATAAGGGAACCAGAACTTAAACAGAATTCTGAATTAAAACTGAAGATTTTGATTTGATATGAAAACAAAAAGCAGCAGAGTCTTCTGGTGCTGCCGTGTGCTGTTAAGATAGTTTTAGGTAAAGGAAAACTAAAGCCTAAAGCCGGTCTGCTTTCGGTGTTGTGTTTTGATGTCAGAATCTTCATTTCCTTCATCATTTTTGGCTTATTTCCTTTTTTGTTGTTTTTGTTATTTTGAATGTAGACACCCGTGCAACTGCATCAGCTCGGCAGTGCAGTTGCAGTTTTAGGTGAACCAGTACCGCCACAAAAATCCTGAATTTCAAAAGATAGACAGAGTCTAGAGCCAAAACAGGCCCTGTACTCAGATGTACCACCTGATCCTCATTCAACACACAGGGCTTGCCGACTTCCCATTTATTGCATTTCTTTCTTACTATTTCTGTCCAGGAGAGCAGCGAGATCCAATGCTAATGATCTAATGTACCCCCGTTTTCTATTTTCCTCCATCTCTCTCAGAGGATTACGATGGATGACAGCTTCACTGCAGGCAGGAAGAAAGCCAGGCATGAGACCAGAGTTATTAGCCAACACAGGCAGCAGAGAGGGTACAAGCCTCCAGTCGCCTGGTAGAAGCTTTAACCTCACAAAACAAGCAGAGGAGTCTCATGTCAGCTTTGATATGCAGACCGTAGTAATCAGTCTTGGCTTAGAGTGCCAAACACTTCCTCTAGAGGGCAGTTGGATTGCCTAAGCGCACTTCCTGTCTGTTTAAAAGCACGCTTTTCAGTGGTTTATAGTGAGCCGAGCACATGTTCTTGCTTGTTCAAACAGACTAAGTTTACGTGTGACTCAGAGTTGTAGCAGTCAATGAGCACACTCCCAAATGTGTCCTACATAAAAGCCATTATGCGGTTTCTCCGTCCTATCTTTACAAAACGCTTCACCACATCCTGTTGGTTGTAATAAAATTTAGAAGTGACTCCATGAAATCAAATATCTACAAATCACGTGTGTGAGTATTTACTCGGGATGGGGACACAGCAGCTGAAAGAGAGGCGATCCGAACACGAGCCGGGAGTCACAAGCCATGAAACACATGAAAGGTTTACACGTCTGGGCCATCGCGACTTTCTGTCTAACACAATTATCCTCACAGTCACAGTCAGTTTGCCGGTTTTTAATTCTAGACCGACTCTGAGGAAACAGGTACACGACAAGACTTCTTTAAATCTCTTTGTGAAGGAGACACAGATCCATTAAGTTAAGTAATCTAATTTAAGGATTTCCCCATCAAAACGAGATTACCTGCTTATGTAAGGGGTGACCGTGCCAGCAGGCGAGCTATTGTGTGAATGGAATAAACAGCTGGAGTAAATGCAGCAGAAATTTACTGCTCCGTCAGCGTCCTGAATGAAGCACCGCGTCGACTGCTGATGCAATCATGTGTCAACTCAGACTACCTGAATTTATTTAAAGGCATCTAATAACAACTCTAGTTAAAGGGAACATTAAAATCCACACTTCAAAGAGGCGATTTATTTTATTTTACCCTGGAGGTTATCTACTGTTTAACTTTTGTAACATGTGTCAGGCTCTTAAAGGAATCTTTTTATGCTTTTAATTACTTTCTAGGTTAGGGTTAGGGTTAGGGCCTACTTTCTGATACACTGTCACGATGGTCAGTGCTCTTATTAAACATGGACAATGTGTAATAAGAGCTAATGGATCAGTATGATGTCGCTGAGAGCAGAAATCCTAATGTGGGCATCTCAGATGGTGAGCATGGTAGCCACGCCCATCTGACCTTTTTCTTTTGAGGAGCAGCCAATGAAAAGAAAGCGAGGGGAAAAGGAGAAAAAACAGATTGAGTGGCTTCATCAAGCCTGAGTTTATTAGAAAAGGAGTGCTTTGAAGTATAAATCAAGGAGATGCACATGTTCCAACAGAAAAACTATCAGCATGAGTCCGTTTGCATATTTGTGGCTACCTCAGCCTGTCTTCAACCATGTTGGTCATTTCCATTTTTAACTGGTTGAAGGTGTGTCTGGAGGGATGGGCATTTATAAAGTGGGGGTTGGGCAAGTAAAGCCAGCATGAGAGCAAAGAGCTGACTCGTGCATTTGTGTACTCGTGTGCGCTACCTTGTCCGATCTTGACAAATCCGATGATTATGATGAGCGCGAGCGCGAGAAGCTTGGCTGCTGCGAAGAAGTCCTGCACTCTGGTGGCCGCCTTCACGCTGTAGCAGTTCACAAAGGTTAACAACACTGCAAGAGAAAAGGAGGCAGAGAATAAGGCAACGGAGTAAAAGAGGTGTGTAATGCATATGGGAAATCTTGTAACCAGTCAAACTGCACAACTTTACCCCTAATGTGTTTCTCCTGCTCCACCTTTTGGGACTTAACAGTGAGTGTCTGTGGGTGTACGTTCTGCTCTCAACAGCAGGGGAAGAATTTACAGGGGTGACTAATTCTTAAGAGAATAAAGTTTTTCTCCTGTACCCATCTGTCTTTTAAATGCCCGTGTACCAGCCGGTGCCTACCCTATCCTCCATAAGCACACGCACACACACAGTTGCAGCAGTGGTCCGTTAGAAGTGATTAACTAAAGCAGCAGGCCTGTTCAAAGCGCCTAAATCAGGTCGGGGCCACAATAGAAAGACGAGACGGCACAATGAGGCTCTGTGTTTGAGAGACCAGGACAAAGGAGAAGGAGGCCAAGTACAGTACAGGGGTAGACACACTTTGGCATCCAGAACCACAAACACACACTAATGGCTACTACTTGGACATGAAGCGTACAAGTGTATTCACAAACCTGAAGGGAACAGAGACACGCTAATCTGAATTATACGGATTCCAGCAGCAGTCACAAAGAAAAAAAATACCCGGCACTAAAATAGACTTAAGGAGCTATGAATGTGCAGCGACCCCGACCACCTCACCGCCACCTACATCACAGACACACACACACACACACACATAACCCCTCGGTGAACGGCTTTGTTAAGTGGTCTCAGTCAGGATTTAGTCTTCAGTGAACCACAAGATTATGGACCGAGCTGAGTTACGAGTTGGTACCAAACACACACCTAAACTTGTGTTCCAGCAGCCATGAAGTTTTGAAAAGAAGAATGAGATGATGAAACAGGTGATAATCCTGAAATAATTGCTTTAAGACTAAATAAGGTGTAAAACAGTCCAGTGCACATACACAACTCCCTGCTCATCCATCATACATGTGTGGCTGGTTAACTTAGACATGCAACACGGAATACTGATGATAAATTATTTGTTTTCCAATCACACCAATAAAACTCATTTATCCGTGTATTTGTGCTTGCATTTGATTTAATAAAACCAACTTACATTAAGTTAAAGAAATTAAAATGAGGGCATTTATGTTAAAATTGTTGCTGCTTCTCACGTCACAGAAAATATTAGTTATGATAAACATCAGGAATTATTTCAAAGCAGTCTGTTAAGTTACTTTTAGGACCTATAACCTGTGAGCATCCTTCGCCATCCTAGCAGCTGATGTAACATCGCGGCATTTTTTCACTACTATCCCGGAGGCTGTTTCACGCGCGCGCGTGCTGAATGTATCGCACATGCCCTGTAGGATGAGGCTTTAGGTACCGTGTGTGTGAGCCACGTCGTTCATTATTATCTCATGAGGTGCCCACGAGGCACAGCTGTTTTATAGTATAGATACAGGAAGTGCAACCACAACCGCCTGCGTAGGGACACACACACACACCGCCTAAAGTTGCATCATCTCAATACTCACTGATGCAGAGGCAGGCCACTAGCTTGGCCCCGGTCTCAGGCACCAAGCACACGGGGAACAGCGGCTTTAGGAGGTAGGTGGCGAAGACGTAGGCGACGATATACTGGGAGGACGGCCGGATGATCAGCAGCTCGATCCAGAGTTTGAGGAATGCCAGCAGGGAGCCGTACACTTCCAAGATGTAGGCATAGTCCCCGCCGGACTTGCTGATGGTGGTCCCCAGCTCCGCGTAGCAGAGGGCACCCACTGTGGAGAAGATCCCACACACTGCCCACACTATGAGGGACAGACCCACAGAGCCAGCCTCCCTCACTACCCCTGTCGGCGTGACGAAGATGCCCGAGCCGATGATGGTGCCCACGATGATGGCCACGCCGTTCACCAGCGTAATGGTCCTCTTCAGGACGACCCCTTCCCCCGCTCCGTCTCCTGTTGTGACGCTGCCGGGGCTGCTGAGGTCGCTTCCCGGTGCTCCATCCTGACCGAAGCCCCCCCTATCACCGCTGTTGCCCGAGGACAGCATCTTCTCAGTGACCTGCTTGTCCTCCTCCCTGTCCACGGACGAGTTGGAGTTTCTCTTCTTTATCCCTGACATCGCTGGCTGAGCTGGTTCCTCTTCTGTCTGCCGCACAAAGCTTCCCGTCTTGCCGCCTCTGCCCCCTCTGTCGCCGGTCGCTCTGATGCTCAGGCCGGCCTCAGCCACGAGGAGTCCACGGCGTGTCTGTTGATGTGACTCAGAGCGGCGTGCTTTCTCTGCTCTACTCTCTGAACGTATAAAAGAACCGTGGAAATTACGACGTCACCTACGTCAGAGACAGCCAATCCTCCATAAAGCCTTTTTTATTCGCCCCCTAGCGCCGGACATGTGCTACTGCTCTACTGCGCCCCCGAAGCCCACACAGCACCTGCGGCTTTCAGTGACCAGATCACAGAGAGATCATGGGACACGGCCACCCCCCGGTTTTCACGCATGAAAGCAACACAACCAAAGCTTAAGGAGACACTGAACAATGACAAATATTCTTTTCTGCCCTTTTTGTGTCTCTAAGATGGTGTTTTATCGTTGATCTTATAAATATCTTGCCCCTGTTTGAAGCCTTTTTATAAATATATCTGGTGCCGGGGTTTCAAACACATATGGCCCGGGTCTGAAATCAGCTCAGAAAAGACCCTAATCTAGTTGGATAGCTATGGAAGATGTTATTGAGTGTTTTTTTCCCCCTTTTAACTGTATTTTAATATGTTTCACAGCATTTCCTCCTGATAAAGATCTCTGCCAGATTCTTTTTAATACGACACCAAACCAAAATAAACAGTTAAATAACACAAAACTGATCCGGCACAGTGAAGATTAAACTGTGTATTTGACCCACAATGAAAAATGTGCTTGACATGATCCGATCTACTGCGTCTTATCAGTCACTCTGTCTTGGTTTGTATCTGCTTGTCTTCAGTTGATATTTGATTGTGTGTCTGTGATGGCCTTTTGTGCCTCATAGCTGTTGTTCTTTTCCATAATTCCACTGGATTTCTTGTTTTCGGTTGAATTTGAACCTCTTTTTTTCACTGTTATTGTTGACCTACCACAAAACAAAGCACTTACACACGTTGTGTTTGCTCAACTTGCTCTGCTACTTGTGCTGAGAGTAATGACGCTAGCTATAAATTACCCCCCCCCCAAAAAAACATTGTTTTGCATTATATTCTGTAAAAAGGAAAAAAAAATTATACTTTTTTTTTTAATTGATCATTTTAGACCTAAAGTATTTGTCGCTGCTGTTAAATATGTAATGAATAACTCAGTCAGGCTCTAGTTTTTGCCTCTTTCTAGTCTCCTGTGGTGTAATTTAGTGTGTTGTTGTTGCCACTTTGCAATAGGATAGCGTCTCAATATAAAAAGGAGTTCTCTGGGCTTGTCCTTAGTGGGCATGTTTGTTAACCACATATCCCCAAAGTGTGCACACACTACATAGAACAAGGAAATCCAACCAGTACAATAGTAAATACTCATGCTATCTGATTGCTTCCCAGCAAGCATGGAAACCAGTTGTACTGGTTTTATGGTTTTGTACTCTGAGAGAAAATAGCACAAGTAGAGTTGGTCCTGCAGGAATGACGGGAATTGAACACTTTGTGCAATATACATAGTCATAGACCTGTCTTGCTAGATTTGCCTGGAGATGTGAAACATCAAGAGTATAGAATTTCTGTCAACAGAAGCCAGTTTGTATCTTTGTAAGTGTGTAGATGTAAGTAAATACCAGAGTGTTAGACAAGTAGCGCCCAACTTTTTTTGTCTTTTGTTAGTGCCATCACATCGTTGATTGGATGGCTTTTAAGTGGCTGTTTGAAGCAAGAGTGAATCAGGTCAGATGTGCATAGTCCAGAGGTCGTACAATAGATTAGCCTCCATTCTCACTGTTTGCTTTCTAAACAGACCAGTTAGGACTCTGTGACTGTTTAGAATTCACACACAGGTTCCTTTAGGGAACACAGCTGAATCATTCTTTCCATTTGTGCTCTAAAACATGAGTGACATTTGGTAGGAAGCAAAGGGAAAACAATTAAATGCCCCACATATTTACTGAGAGAGAAAAAAACAGGATAATTAATGAGTCACCAAAGGCAGAAGCATCAGGGCGAGGCGTGAAATTGTGCCAAGTTTTTGATCTTTTTACTTCGAGTACCAGTAAGGAACTGATGAGTTGGACTTGGTGGTGTTTCAAGGCTGGTTGCATAGCAGAATCGAGGAAATTGAATTCAGTCTACTGGACGACTTTATAAGTGGTGGGAGTACATCCAAGGTGGGCAACACCAGCACTGAAATCTAACGCTGACAGCACATGACTATCATACCTACTGAGGTTAAACAAAACACACAACTGTGTTTTTGTGATACACACAGGCACACAAACGCAGACAGACAATTTCCTGTATTTAGAGCAAGTAGACATGCTCAAAATTGAATGACCACATCCACCCTAAAGGTGCACTTGTATATTTGTCTCAGTCAGTCTGCTCAAAGCCTGCAGAATGCCATATTTTAGATGCACGTTAATCCGTGTCTGCTGTGTTTGGCTCATGTAGCTACGTCTGTCTGTCTCAGTTACCCTGCAGAACAGCTACCAAGACCCCCAAGAGACCTGGGAACAAGTGTAGCAGGATCTAAAGGTCATTGTAGGAGACTGATGTTCAGCTGACAGACCACTGAAGTGCCTTTTTCTTTATTTTAACAAGGATTCTACAGGGAATCTAAAAAAATAAAATAAACTGTATATTAAAGATGGACAAATTGACAAAATTACATTAACCTAAATTCTTTCTAAAAAAAAACACCAAGGGGGCAACTGATTTGGTCACAATTCATTTATGACTTTAGAAAACTGTTTACGGTGACAATCATTACTTTCACATCTCATTGAGTATAAAATGATGCTTTTTGTACATTAAAATAGACACCAATGCAGGATACGTGCATTCTGATTAACAAACTGGTGCTATGTAAGTGTCCAATGTTCTTCCACTAATGTCCACATTTGCTTGTGGCATCAGTTTAAAAAACCCAATAAAGTAAGAGGAGATGTTTTGTTGTAGACACTCTTTGCAGCCTCTCTGAAAGGTGGTGTCAGTGCCATCCCACCGTTATACTGACAGCAGATGATGATGTCACTGTATGTGAGTACTTCTTGATGCATGCACAATTATCCAGATAAGGAAATATCAAAAAGTTGATTCTGCTGCTAAGTATCTCTGGAAAAAGGACCCTACTACCCTGCCTAACAACCGTAAAGCTGTGGAGGCAGCTTTCTTGAAGTCAGAAAAACGCCTCGAGAAAGATCCGCTGTGGAAGGCGGCTTATGCTAAACAGATAGATGACATGCTAGCAAGGGGAGCCACTGTTCAGCTTTCTCAGTCAGTGTTAGACGAGTGGAAAGGAGGCGTGTGGTAGATAAACCATTTGATGGCGCCCAATCCACACTCCAGCACCACACCTGTGAGATTCGTTTGGGACAACAGTCAGGATTACAGAGGTGTTAGTCTGAATAGCATCTTGATGAAGGGCCCCGATGTTCTGAATCCCATTAGGGCGGTGCTGCTCCATTTCCGGGAGGGAGAGCATGCAGCAATAGGTGATGTCTCCAAAATGTATAACTCTGTGTGGCTGGAGGATCAAGAAGTGCATGTTCACCGCTTCTTGTGGAGGCACTCCCCAGAAGATGAAGTCAAGGATTATGCTGTGGTACGGGTGAACATGGGTGACAAGCCAGCAGGTTGTATCGCCCAGGTTGCCATGCAAGAGACTGCCCTCCTGCCGCAGTTTGCTAACAGAGTGGAGGAAAGACGTGTCATTGAAGAGGACACTTATGTAGATGACATCCTTGTGTCCCACAACAACCCTAAGAGACTGAGCAAGATCCTTGAGGGTGTTGAAACCATTCTCAAGCATGGGGGGTTTTACCTCAAACCTTGGGTGCGGTCGGGGTTTAGTGGGAGGCAAGGTGTTGTTCCTGCCAAACCAGAGACTATCGTGTTACCCAACCAGTTGCGGACCGAAGACAAC